>JAXCGZ010009863.1:47500-69891 GCA_037179515.1 Halocaridina rubra
CCCTCCCTGTACTGTTAACAAACCACCCTTTACTTCATAAATAACAGCAAGCAAGCGTAAATTTATATGACATACTCATGTACCTATGTATTTTATAATTATTTTTATGTTTACTGTATAAACCCTTCCTGCACTGTTAAAAAACCACCATTTACTTTATAAATAACAGCATGCAACGTAAATTTATATGTACGTGATAGGTAAACTTACCGTGAATGAGGTTGTAATGACGTTTGTAGACTCGAGAGGAAATTATTTCGCAGCAAATAACAGCTTCACGGCTGTTATTCATTGAGGCCAAAATAATGGCTGACATATCTAAGAGTTTCATCTTATCTGTTATGGTTAACATCTTCCTTTGCCGCTTAGGCTCACTACCAGAAGCCTTAGAAGATGAAGGATGCTTGGGAGGCATTGCAGAGTTTGAAAAAAGTGAAGAAAATAAATCACAAGCACAACGTATTTAATAAGCACAACGTGAACGGCGCACACGTGAGTTAGACTGAACGAGTGAGGCAAGACACTGGAAGATGGTGCAAGCCTTTGTCCGAAACGCTGATAGTGGTATCGTATTTTACATGGTGCAATACTGTTAGTATTTATGTTTTTTACTATTATTTATTGTTTTATTATTCTTGGGCCTAGAAATACGTTTTTTTATCAATAAAATCATGAAACTACTGGAAATTTTAATAAATACGCTAGCTCACGTAGGTGCGACCCCAATACATTGTACGCTATCGGACAGTATTGCACATGATGCAATACTGCGAGTTATATATCTAAATTTATGTTTTTTACTATTTTTTACTGTCTTATTACTCTTAGGCTAGGAAATACTTGTCTTATCAATAAAATAATGAAAATTTCAATATGTACTATCTCAAGTAGGTTCGACCATTTTCGTTTTCCGAAACGCTGATACCGGTATCATATTATACATGGTGCAATACTGTTAGTATTTATGTTTTTTACTATTTTTAACTGTTATATTATTCTTAGGCTAAGAAATACGTTATTTTATCAATATAATCATGAAACTACTGGAAATTTTAATATATATGCTAGCTCACGTAGGTGCGACCCCAATACATTGTACGCTATCGGACAGTATTTTACATGATGCAATACTGTGAGTTATATATCTAAATTTATGTTTTTTACTATTTTTTACTGTTTTATTATTCGTAGGTTGGGAAATAATTTTTTTTTATGAATTAAATAATGAAATTTTTTTTTCAATAAAAAATGAAAATACTGAAAATTTTTATTTTTTTAATATTTTAATATTTTTGCATATCCCCCCCCAAAAAAAAATTGCCGAAAAAAATCGCGGTACAGTGACTTCGCGAGGCAAGAAACGCGATAGAGCGAAGGATCACTGTGTATATATATACAGTGTTGCCTCGCTTATCGTGGTAGTTCGGTTCCGGGACCCGGCGCGAACCAGGAAAATCGCGAAGTAGGATCAGCCTTAAAAAAAAAAAAAAAAAAAAAAATTAAGATGATTATGACACCAGGACAGGCCAAAATTATAAGATAAAACGGCCTTTATCAGGCTGTAAAGAGAAACAGAGATGGAGAGTGGGATGACCTGTCAGGTGTGAAGGGATTATAAAAGATGTGTAATGAATATCCAGCTCTCTGCTGGGTTTACTATACCTCTGCATTACCTTCATGATGTCTATTCTAAAACTTCTCCTTAGATCTTATTATTATTATTATTATTGGCAACAATAATTTTCCTTTGATGATGATTGGGGAGATTATTATTATTATTATTATTATTATTATTAATATTATCATCATCATTATTACTACGGATTCGTAATTAAATCATTATTTTTACTATAAATAATGTAGTTTTGGTTGAATGAACAAGAGTTACTTAAAGATTCTCTCTCTCTCTCTCCAACATTCTATTCTACCCAATCCCCCACACTCTCTTTGTCCCAGCCAACCAGGGAGGGGCACTTTACACAGTTATTAAAAGTAAATAAACCAACAGATGTACAAACAATGATGAGCCCTTAATAATAATAATAATGATGATGATGATGATAATAATTCCACAATCATCATCAAAGGAAAATTATTGTTGCCAATGATGATAATAATAATAATAATAATAATAATAATAATAATAATAATAATAATAATAATAGGATCTAAGCAGAATTATTGGAATAGACATCATGAAAGTAATGCAGAGGTATATTAAAACCCAGCAGAGAGCTGGATATTCATTACACATCTTTCATAATCCCTTCACATCTGACAGGTCATTACACTCTCCATCTCTGTTTCTCTTTACAACCTGATAAAGTCTGCTTTATTTTATCATTTTTTGGCCCATCCCGGTGTCACAATAAAAAAAAAAAATATTTTTTTTTTTGGGGGGGCCAAAAAAAAAAAAACGCGACACAGTGAGAACGCGAACTGTATATATATATATATATATATATATATATATATATATATATATATATATATATATATATATATATATATATATATACTTACAATGACAGCTGACTTAAATCGAAAATCAACATAAGTCGGAACGCACTTAAATTCAAACCTAGGTCCCCAAACCTATGTACAAAATAAATCATCAAAAACATAGGAAAAAGTTTATATAATACAAAATTAAAGTTCGGGAAGCACCAAAATATTTCATTCTTTTCCTGTATCTAGGTTCTTCATGTAAAATGTGAGCAATATAACAGATGAAAAAGAATAATTATAGGCCGGTAAGTTTAACGTCAAGAGTGGGTAAGATTCTAGAATCCATAATTGCAACTAAAATAAGGGCACATCTAGAATTACACAGACTGATAAAACTGTCACAACACGGGTTTCTTAAGGGTTTTTCGTGCCTTACAAACTTACTGTCTTTTTATTCAGAAGTTTACGAGGCAGTAGATTGTGGCAAAGAATATGATACAATATATCTAGATTTTGGCAAAGCTTTTGATAGAGTTCCTAACAAAAGATTAGTTACAAAGCTGGAAGCTCATGGTATAGGAGGAGCTGTTCTCAGATGGATCAAACAATGGTTAAAAGACAGAAAACAGAGGGTTTGCATAAAGGGAGAGAAATCGGAGTCGGGCTCGGTTACTAGCGGGGTACCACAAGGCTCGGTACTGGGTCCCCTATTATTCATCGTATATCTAAATGATCTGGATTCGGATATCAGTAGTAACCTAAGTAAATTCGCAGACGACACTAAAATAGGTAGAATTATAAATGGAACAGAAGACATTCATGCTTTACAGGAAGATCTAAATAGATTATCTGAATGGTCGGACAAATGGCAAATGGAATTTAATGTTGAAAAATGTAAAGTAGTTAAAATGGGTACTATAAAAGACAATACTAGTTATAAGCTAAATAACCATGAAATCATGAGTTCTCAGTGTGAAAGGGATTTGGGAGTTCTTGTGAGTAGGAGTCTTAAGCCAAGAGAGCAATGCACAGCAGTCAGAAATAAAGCAAACAGAATTTTAGGATTTACCTCAAGAAGTGTTAGCAATAGGACGGAAAAAGTTATTTTGCAGCTCTATCTTGCATTAGTTAGGCCCCATTTAGATTATGCTGTGCAATTCTGGTCACCCTATTACAGGATGGAAATTGAATCCTTGGAGAGAGTGCAGCGAAGAATGACCAAGATGATACACAATATCAGAAATCTACCATATGAGGACAGATTAAAAAAACTTAATCTACATTCTCTAGAGAGGCGAAGAGTTAGGGGGGATATGATTGAAGTCTATAAATGGTTTAAAGGGATTAACAAGGGAGATATTAATAAAGTTTTAAAAATTCATGATCAAACCAGAACTCGTAATAATGGATTTAAGCTTGATAAATTTAGGTTCAGAAGGGAAATTGGTAAAAATTGGATTGGTAATAGAGTAGCTGATGCATGGAACAAGCTTCCTAGTAGGATAGTAAATGTCAATACCTTAGACACCTTCAAATGTAGATTAGATAGACATATGACAGAGGTAGGGTGGGTATGAATAGGTTAGTGCTTATTAGAAAAATCATAAAAAGAAAAATAGTATAAATAAGTAGAGTAGAATAGAATAGGTTAGACATGCTGAAAATACAATTCAAATATGGAGCTGCCTCGTGTGTGCCAGTAGGCATGTTGCAGTGTCCTCTATTCTTATGTTCTTAATTTACAGGTAAAAAGGTGAGAATCATTCTTACCTCCTCTTCACTCTCTGATCCTGATCCTGAGTAGTTTTCAATTTCATCATCAGAATAAATTGTTCCGGGACCAAACTCACTAGCAGTCTTGCGTTCAGACGTGGTTGAATTTTCTACAATAAAAATAAGTCTTTTATTTAATGTGCTATTGCTATGATGAACATCTTTGTCCTATGAAGAAAAAGTAAACTAGTATATGGAGGTCCTAAGAATTAAAATTAAGGATATGACATTAACCTCTTCCTTAAATAAGACTGTCTAGCAAAAAGAATAAGACTATGAAACAATACTATAAAGGAATTAAACCTAATATTTTTGTGCTAATTTGGGGGGAGTAAGACGGGATGAAACAGAAAGAGATGATCATTGATATGGTTTGCCGATTACAGTAACCCTTCGTTTATCGCGGGGGTTCGGCCGCGATAGGTGAATTTTCGCAAAGTAGGAGGAAAATATATATATATATATATATATATATATATATATATATATATATATATATATATATATATATATATATATATATATATATATAATATATATATATAGTAAGGAAGCCCATCAGTGAAACAAAACTTATAAAATAATGCTATATTTCGGATCCTAACTGGATCCCTTCTCAAGCACAACCCAAGTTGTGCTTGAGAAGGGATCCAGTTAGGATCCGAAATATAGCACTGTTTTATAAGTTTTGTTTCACTGATGGGCTTCCTTACTATTTAGTGCTGTATGCTAACAGTTTGTACTTATATATATATATATATATATATATATATATATATATATATATATATATATATATATATATATATATATATATATATATATATATATATATATATATATATATATATATATATATATATATATATATATATATACCTCACCCAACGTCGTTAATTGGATCCATGAGAGATGACTTAAGTCACAAAACGACTTAAATCGAATCAGCTTGTCTCTAGGCTAGCCTAGATATACAGATTTACTGTAGTAGTAGTAGAGTTGGGTGGGATATGCCTTTTGCAACGGCTTCCAAATCTTGGCTTTGCTAAATTGTTTGTACGGTTTTTATTCTTTGATTTCTTTTTCTACAAATTCTTTTTATATATTTTTTCTTTCTTTGACATTTTTTTCACTACAATATCTAAATAACAATATACAGTGATCCCTCGCTCTATCGCAGTTCACCTATCACGGATTCACTGTATCGAGTTTTTTTTGGGCGATTTTTTTTTCTGGGTATATGCGAAAATATTACAATTTTAAGAAATAAAAATTTCCAGTATTTTCATTATTTTATTGAAAACAAAAATTTTCATTACTTCATTGATACACAAATGTATTTCCAAGCCTAAGAATAATAAAACAGTAAGAAATAGTAAAAAAAACATAAATTTTAACATGTATCTCTGCACCATAGAAAGTACGATACCGGTATCAGCGTTTCGGAAAACCCAAAGGGTCACACCTACGTGAGCTAGCATATACTAAAATTCCAGTAGCTTCATTATTTTATTGATATAAAATATGTATTTCTTAGCCTAAGAATAATAAAACACTAAAAAACATAAATAATCACAGTATTACACCATGTAAAATAAGATACCGGTATCAGCGTTTCGGAAAACAAAAAGGGTGTCACCTACGTGAGCTAGTACATATTGAAATTTTCATTAGTTTATTGATGAAATAAGTATTTCCTGGCCTAAGAGCAATAAAACAGTAAAAAATAGTAGAAAACTAATTTAAACATATACACCCACAGTATTGCACCATGTGAAATACTGTACGATAGTGTACACTGTATTGGCGTCTTGGAAAACGCAAAGGCTAGCACCTACGTGAGATAGTTCATGGAATGCTATTGGCTGAAAGGGTGGGAGACGACGAATCACATAATTGTTTTTCTGTATGTTCTGTATCACAGGGTCTTATTGGCGTTTTGCTTGAAGTTTGGTTCTCCCACCATCTTCCATTGTCTCGCCTCACTCATTCAGTCTAACTCACATGTGCGCAGTTCGCGTTATGCTTATTAATATGTTATGCTTCAGGGGTTGGGTTCTTTCGATAACAGTCTCCTATGCCTCAAAAGGCCCCTTTTTAATTTCAAGCGGCTCTTGCAGATCTTCTTTAATGCGAAATTTACAAGAGATTTCCTCTACTGGGGGAGCATCAGTAGCATTTCCTTTGCCTTAACAGACTCTTTAATTTCAAGCGGCTTCTGCAGATCTTCTTTAACGTGCGATTTACAAGATTTCCTCTACTGGGGGAGCATTTGTATTGTTTAATTTGCCTCAACAGACTTCTCTTTAATTCAAGCGGCTTCTGCAATCTTCTTTAACGTGTGATTTAAGAGATTTCCTCTACTGGGGGAGCATCAGTATCATTTCCTTTGCCTCACCAGACTCCTCTTTAATTCAAGCGGTTTCTGCATATCTTCTTTAACGTGTGATTTAAGAGATTTCCTCTACTAGGGGAGCACTAGTGTCATTTTGACAATTTTCAATGCCATCCACCTCCATCATAGGAGAAGGAACACAATTGGTTTCTGAACACTGACATGAATTGAGACCAGTTTGTACAAAGTACATAGTACTAGTGTATTTCAAAATATCACTGATAGGATACTTGGCCTCTCCACTTCAATATTTTTCATAATGATCTAGATTTTTCCTACGTACTGTATATTCAATTCACTTCGTAACTAAGCCACCAGGAAATCGAAGACCCTGGCCTTACACTTGAACGTCTGGCAGCCCTGTATGAAAACGTGACAGCACTCCAACAACTCTCAGAAGAACATGATGATAACATGGTACTTTCACATAAGTTTACCAATCCCTTTCATATACAAAAAAAATTTAAATTTATGCTTGCACGCTGTTATTAATAAAGTAAAGGGTGGTTTTTTAACAGTACAGGAAGGGTTTATACAGTAAACGTAAAAATAAATGTAAAATACCTATGTACATATAGGGTGATCCTACTTTGCGGAAATTCACCTATCGCGGTCGGTCCCAGAACCTAACCCCCGTGATAAACGAGGGATCACTGTGTGTATATATATATATATATATATATATATATATATATATATATATATATATATATATATATATATATATATATATATATATATATATATATATATATATATATATATATATATATATATATATATATATATATATATATATATATATATATATATATATATATATATATATATATATATATATATATATATATATATATATATATATAATATATATATATATATATATATATATATATATATATATATATATATATATATATATATATATATATATATATATATATATATATATATATATATATATATATATATATATATATATACACCTTGGCTGTTTCCCCCTTTAATTGGGGGGTAGCCGACATCAAGAAAGGAAAACAGATAGGGGGATTACTTTGCTCTATGGGCAATGACGAGGGAGCTAGCGACAGTTCAGATGGCACTGCTGGAGTGCCACAGCCCATCCTCCCGGCTCTTCCACAACCTGTGTCGCTTCACAACAGCCAGCTCCTCCTACTGCCCCTACCACAGGGCTACCTCTGTAAGATGCAGCCCCGTGGTAACAGCATATGCCCATCAGAGCCGCGTCACAATCGCTCGCCACTCATTCCTATTCCTAGCACGCTCGCTTGCTTCCCTCACATCCATCCTCCTATCATTCAGGGCTCTCCTTACTCCATGCATCCATCCAAACCTAGGCCTCCCTCTAGCATTTCTCCCATCAACATTCGCATTCATCACCTTTTTCAGCAGCCTTTCATCATCCATCCTTTCCACATGGCCAAACCATCTCAGAACATTCATATCTACTCTGGCTGCAATTTCTCTCATCACCCGTTCTTGCTCTCACCACTTCATTCCTAACCCTATCCAATCGAGATACACCAATCATACTCCTCAGGCATTTCATCTCAAACACATTTAGTTTCCATCTCTCACTTACTTTCATACCCCATAACTCTGATCCATATATCACAGTTGGCACAACCACTTTCTCATACAAAACTTTCTTAACATTCATTTCCAAACCTCTATTCTTCATCAATCCTTTCAATGCACCCAACACTTTACATCCTTCATTCACTCTGTGACACACATCTGCTTCCACTCCACCATTTGCAGCTATAACCGAGCCTAAATACTTAAACTGATTAACCTCCTCAAGTGTCTCTCCATTCAACATAACATTCAATCCAGCGCCATCCTCATTTCTTGTACACCTCATAACCTTACTCTTTCCCACATTCACTCGCAGCTTCCTTCTCTCACACACCATTCCAAATTCTGACACTAACTGACACAGCTTTTCCTCTGAATCTGCCACCACCACAGTATCATCTGTAAACAGCAACTGATTCAGCTCCCACTCGTTATCATCCCCATCTACCATTCTCAAACCTCGACCACGCACTCGCTCATTCACCTCTCTTACAACTCCATCAATATACAAATTGAACAGCCATGGTGACATCACACATCCCTGTCTCAGTCCCACACTCACTGGAAACCACTCACTAACTTCATTCCCTACCCTAACACAAGCTCTACTACCCTCATACAAACTCTTCACTGCATGCAACAATTTACCATTGATTCCATATAATCTCAAAACATTCCACATAGCCTCTCTATCAACTCTATCATATGCTTTCTCCAGATCCAAAAATGCAAAATACACATCCTTACCCTTTGCTAAATATTTCTCACATAACTGCCAAACTATAAAAATCTGATCTATTCAACCTCTACCTCTCCTAAAACCACTCTGCACTTCCGCGATCACATATTCTGTCTTATCCCTAATCCTATTAACCAGTATCCTACCATACACTTTTCCTACCACACTTAACAAACTTATACCCCTAAAATTACTGCATTCATACGTATCTCCCTTACCTTTGTATAGGGGCACTATACAGGCAATCACCCAATCCACTGGCACCAATGACAACATAAAGCATATATTAAACACTTTCACTAACCATTCCAATGCAGTCACACCCCCTTCTTTCAACATCTCCGCTCTCACACCATCCATTCCAGGTGCTTTACCTGCTTTCGCTTCATACAATGCCCTTTTCACCTCCTCTCTTGTAATCTCTCTCTCATTTTCATCTCCCATTACTGGCCCTTGAATCCCTCCCACTGCCACTATAGCTGCCTCTCTATCTTCCTCAACATTCAGCAAGCACTCAAAATATTCTGCCCATCTTTTCCTTGCATCGTTCCCTCTTAACATCTGTCCATTCACATCTTTCACTGTCTCTTCCATCCTCGATCCACCCTTCCTTGCTCTCTTCACTTCTTTCCAAAACTTCTTTTTATTCTCCTCATATGACCTACTAAAATCCTGTCCCCACCTAACATTTGCCAACCTCTTCTCTTCCTTTACCTTCTGCTTGGTTTCCACATTTTTCTCCCTATATCTTTCATACTTCTCCCTACTTTTACACTGCAGCCATTCCTCAAAAGCCCTCTTTTTCTCTTCCACCTTCATTTTCACCCCTTCATTCCACCACTCACTGCCCCTCCTCATGCCACCTCCAACAAACCTCTTTCCACACACATCACTTGCATGTCCCACAAAAAATTTTTTCATCAACCCCCATTCCTCCCCTAACTCCCCAACTTCTCTTTCTTTCACCCTGTCATATGCCACTCTCAATCTGTCCTGATATTCCTGTCTCTTCTCTGGCTTTTTCAACTCTTCCACCTTCACTATTTCCCTTCTACATCCCCCAACACTATTTCCCCACTCTTTTGCTACTACCACTTTTGTTTCAACCAAAAAATGATCAGACATCCCAACAGCCACACCCCTGAATGCATGTACATCTTTCACACTACCAATCATGCTCTTTGCTACCAACACATAATCCATCAATGCTCTTTCTTTCACTCTTCCATTTGCCACTCTCATCCATGTATACTTATTTATTAACTTCTTCTTAAATAAACTATTACCTATCACCAACTCTTGCTCCACACACATATCTAACAGTCTCTCGCCACTCTCATTCCCACCTGGTACCCCATACTTTCCTACAACACCTTCTATCTCTCCATCACCCACTCTGGCATTCAAGTCACCCAACACAACTACATAGTTCCTTCTACTCAGACCATCCACACTTCTAGTTAACTCATTCCAGAATTCATGCCGCTCTTCCTCACTTCTCTCACATCCTGGCCCATACGCACTAACAAAAGCCCAACATTCCCTTTCTATCCTAGCCCTCACCCACATCAGCCTAGATGACACTTCTTTCCATTCCACTACCTGAATTACCATCCATTCACTCAGCAATAATGCCACACCTTCTCTCGCTCTCCCCCTTTCAACCCCAGACACCCTACCCGTCACATCACCAAATGCCACTTCTCCTTTTCCTTTCATCTTCGTCTCACACAATGCCAATACATCCATCCTCCTCTTACCAAACATATATCCAATCTCACATCTTTTGCTCTCTATCGTACTACAACCACGCACGTTTAGACACCCCAAAACTAGAGTTTGGGAAGAAGTTATTCTCCCCTCTACTCCCCTTCTTCTTTGACGTCTCGCAGGAGGTTGATACATGGGGGGGATTCCTAGTCCCCGCGCCCCGTCCACTTTTAGTCGCCTTTTACGACACGCAGGGAATACGTTGAGGCTATTCTTTGATATTGTGCCCACCCCACAGGGCATATATATATATATATATATATATATATATATATATATATATATATATATATATATATATATATATATATATATATATATATTATATATACAGTGATCCCCCCTTATCGCGGTAGTTCGGTTCCAGGACCCGGCGCGATACAGGAAAACTACAAAGTAGGATCAGCCTATATGTACATAGATATTTTAATTTATTTTTATTTTTACGTTTACACTGTAGAAACCCTCCCTGTACAGTTAACAAACCACTCTTTACTTCATAAATAACAGCATGCAACGTAAATTTATATGTAAGTGATAGATAAAATTACGGTGAATGAAGTGGTGATTACATGACATACTCATGTACATAGGTATTTTACAATTATTTTTGCCAAATAAAAAAAACGTGGTACAGTGAAAACGCGAACCAAGAAACACGACCCAGCGGGGGATCACTGTGTGTATATATATATATATATATATATATATATATATATATTATATATAATATATATATATATATATATATATATATATATATATATATATATATATATATATATATATATATATATATACAGGTATACCTCGGCTTAAGTCGTTTCGAGTTAAGTTGTTCTCGATTATACGTCGGTTTTCAAAAAAAATATATGGAAAAATAAAAGAAAAATATAAATAAAGTTTACGTCATTATAATCAACTTTACGTCTGTCCGCCACAAATATTGGAATCATAATATCATTAGAAAACCATTAAAAGCACATGAAATCATGTTACTGTACAATAAATAAAAACAAAAGCACATAAACTCATGTTATTGTACAATAAATAAGAATAAAAGCATATAAAATCTTATTTAAATACGTACAGTACTTCCGATATCTACCGTTAGGCGTCGTCACTCATCATTCCTGCGAAACCGCTATTGTTTTGAATTGAATAGTTTATGCACGGTATACGTCTGTTTATCGGCTACTCTCATTCTCATTCATTTGTGACCTTATATTTTGCCCCCATGGCACCTAAGAAAATTCCTAGTGCAATTGCTAAGCGTCATGCTACAACGCTGGATGATAAACTGGCTATGATTGGATATTATGAAGAAAATTGAAAATAAGCATTAAGAACAAACAGCAAAGTTATTTTTAATATAATATTGTCAGGGAAATAGCATGTGAGGGTGCATCAGCTGATACGGAAGTAGCAAAATGTTTGCCGATAGAGGTTCGTTCCTAGGCTGCCAGGTACAGGGAAATTTCCTTGTTTTAGGGAAATGCAGGTGGGTACAGGGAAACAGGGAAGAAACTTGAAAATTCACTAAAATCTAGGGAAAATCCAAAAAAGAAAGAGGGAATATCTAGGGAAATTCTGGAGAACTAGCTATTATTATTCTAATTCTTTATATTTTTACTCTGTGTGGTAACTGAGATGAAGAAATTGAAATGTATATAGCCTTGCATATGTATCTATAATGGGGATATTTTGAGCCAAATAGGGAAATTTTGTAAGCGAATCTAGGGAATTTTTGACAGCTTGACCTGGCAGCACTGGTTCGTCCTCCCTCAGCCTACTCCTCTTCTACCGCTTAATGCAATCAGATATTATGAAGAAAATTGAATAAAAGCATTAAGAACAAACAGCAAAGTTATTTTTAATATAATATTGTCAGGGAAATAGCGTGTGAGGGTACATCAGCTGATACAGAAGTACCAAAACGTTTGCTGATAGAGGTTCGTTCTCCCGCATCCTACTCCTCTTCTACAGCTTAATGCAATCGGATACTATGAAGAAAATTGACAAAAAGCATTAAGAACAAACAGCAAACATATTTTTAATATAATATTGTCAGGGAAATAGCATGTGCAGGCGCATCAGCTAATAAGGAAGTGTGACAAAACGTATGCATCCTCGTCCTCACTGCCACCATCAGTGTTGCCAGAATATATAAATGAGAGAAATGATTAATATAAAAAACATACATGTAAGCTGGTAAGTTATATCAAGCATCTTAAAGATGAAGTACATTTTATCAAAATTACAGTACTACCATCTTGTAATTAATATATATCTTTAAAGGTACCATACATTTGAAAATAAAAATATCCGCTTTATCTGGCAACACTGGCCACCATGCACGTCCCATGCTAAGCCTGTTGCCAACGGCATAATAGAGTTCATTAATTTGTTTACTGTACATAAATTTAAAAAGAAAGATAGTAACTGCCCAACGTGTGAACAATGTGAAGAGAGCCTAGAACATTTTCTACTATTTTGTGAAGTATATGCACAAACAAGAACAGAATATAGTTTTTTAGCACAACCATATATAGAAAAGAATATTGAAATAATTGCTAACATATTGTTATTTGGATATTGTAGTGAAAAAGACGTCAAAGAAAGAAAAAAATTTATAAAAAGAATTTGTAGAAAAAGAAATCAAATAATAAAAACCGCACAAACAATTTAGCAAAGCAAAACCAAGACTTGAGAGCCATTGCAAAAGGCATATCCCACCCAACTATACTACTACTATAGTAAATCTGTATATCTAGGCTAGCCTAGAGACAAGCTAATTCGATTTAAGTCGTTTTTCGAATTAAGTCGTCTCTCCTGGAACCAATTAACGACGTTGGGTGAGGTATATATATACTCCCAACTTACGAACAAGTGAGGCTCCAGAAGTCTGTTTGTAAGTAGAATTGTTCGTAGGTAAGAAAAAGTTCTGTACAGTACATACATATGCAGTACTGTACAATACTTAAGCTAAAGACACTCAAGTACTTCATTAAACAAAGTATACAGTATTAACGAATTTTAAAACAGTAATAATAATTCATTAATACATTACAGTACAGTAATACAGACATTAATGCATGGGGAGATAATGAGAAGGTTGTGTTTGTATCTGTGAATGTTCATAACTCGGATGTTCCTAAGTCAGGGAGCTTCTGCCTATATATATATATATATATATATATATATATATATATATATATATATATATATATATATATATATATATATATATATATATATATATATATATATATATATATATATATATATATATATATATATATAAGCCTAAAGCTAGCTAACTCTCTCTCTCTCTCTCACACACACATATAACTATTATTATTACATTATTATTATTATTTTTTTTTTGTGATAGTGAGCTGATGGTACTCCAAAGTGCTCTCTCTCTCTCTCTCTCTCAAAGCAGTAGATCTTGTTCAATGGTGTCATAACTGTGAAATACTAATCTGTTCATGCTACATACCTCTGATACAGCTCTGATGAAAATAGCTACACAGTACTTTATAAAAAAATAAACATATAAAAGTGTAATGGAAAATATTACACAGCGCAAGGTAAGCACTTGCAATATTGGAATGTACATACATTCAAGACAAAACACATACATAACATAGTCTTCGGGAATGTATCACAAAAATTAGTTACCAACAGCCCAACTAAGCACAAAAGAATGTGGATCTAAGGAATGCTAATTAAAATTTATCATATATATATAAAAGAGCAAAACTATCATTTGAAAGAACAATTAAATCATTACTATACTATATATCACGGTAAAGATGCATAATACTGATATTTCTTAAAAAAAAATAGTCAAAGTTTAAGTGAGTAAAATGAACAGAAAAGAGGAAAAAATAGGAAAACATATTTGGTGTCATTCATGATATAATAAAGAAATGAAATAATATGACAAATTTTGATCAATTAAAGAAACGTGTATCATTCTGTTGGCGAAAGAGTACTGGGACATGGAGTGACTAAGCAAAAACAACACTTATCTTATATATATGTTTACTTTCACAAACCCCAACAAGTGAAATAAAAATATAAAATGCAATGTCTAAAACAAAGAAAAAACATATTATATCAATCATCAACTCGTTTTTTAATTGGGGGTGAACTAACCTAATTAACTTAACCAAACCAAAAATTAGTAAAACTTATGAGATTTTTTCTTGAGTGGAGATGTAACAGTAAACTTTACCCTCATCTTTAGACAATAAAGTTTGCCGCACAAATATGTTATCAATGAAACACAATCAAGGTAAATACATAGTAATGTAAATGGGACAAGATCAAAATGGCAAAATGAATATAGCGGTCTAACTCATGAATCATTAGCCTAATGGGCCTGATCCATTTTGCAGTTTTAATGAGTTTTCCTCTTCATTACACTGCATATGCAGATGGCACTAACATATACAAACTCCAGCAGGAGACATGTTAAAGTTAGATCTAAACAGACTAGAATATTGGACAAAGAACTAGATGCTGTTCTTCAATATTGAAATATGTAGTTATGCAATATGGAACTGGAAATCTAAAATTGAGTAGCTATTCTATGAGTGGAAACTCTTATGCAATTACAAAACAAGAAAATAACTTGGAAACATATGTAATTTCAATTATGAAATGACTCATCATATAAAAGCAATAAAAAAAGGTCAAGTCGAATGTTTGGAAATAAAAAACTTGTTTACATACTTGCATGCAGATATATTTTAGACTTTATATTAAAATACTGTATTGGTTACATGAAGAGTATGCAGTGCAAGTTTAGCTTAGTCACCTTATCTCCGAGAGGCTATTGACTACCTCCACTCCATATCGGTTAAATTCTATTCTATGCATTCCCTTTATACTTATTTTATTTATTTCTAAAGTCATTTCCTGCTGTAGCTTTGATGAAGCGTATTAGCAATCTGATTTAACTCTTAACTACTCATTGAAAGAAAAAGTATTTCCTGATATCTTTAGTGCATAGTTTCTCGTAATTCATACAATTGTGACCCTATTAGCAATTTTTTTTCTGAAATATGGTATTAAGTTTACATAATCTAATCCATTTATAATTTTAAACACTTTCATCATGTCTCTTCTATTCCTTCTTCAGATTCCATAATTTCAGTGGTATTTTAGTTGCTCTTCTCCGAATTTTTCAGCAGCTTCTATATCCTCTTAGAGATAAGGAGACCAAGCTTGTATCACATTCTCTAGAAGGGGTTGCAATTTTTTTTTTTTTTGTGAGTGTGACACTGGGACAGTCAAGAAGATTGCCCTCATCAGTAAAGGTTCAGGCAAGAAAAAACTTTAAGACTAAGAAAAAGTAAAAGGTTAAGGACAAGACATTGATGAGGTAATGATACACAATAGGAAAATAACAAGTTGAAAGGATAGTCGATACACTGAGGACCTAGATATGGCAGAATTAGAACCAGAAATGACGAGAGAAGGAAGATAGGTTATAAGAATTAGCAGAGACAGAAGGAGGAAGAGAGTTCCAGAGTCTGGAGGTGGATGGGAAAAAGCATTCGCTGCATCGACCAATCTGCAAGCTACAAATCTCCACACAGCACTTGCGAGACGAGGCTGCACATATCCTTAATAAATAATATAGAGTTTCTCTGCCTTCATATATGCAAATAAGTTTTTATTACCCCTAGTAATTAATTCACTTTTTTCATTATTGCTTCAATATGATTGGCCACTTACATACTTGAGATTATATATATTCCAAAATCTCTCTCTTGCTGTCTAAAAGCTAAATATTTCCCATCAATAGTGTACTACAATTTTAAGCTTCCAAATCCAAAATGGATAACTCTCTTTTTGTCAGTACTGAAGAACCATGAGAATATCACCAGAATTACCAAATCTGCCTGATGAAGAACGCTGCAGTATACTAGGAATTTCAATGTAGAGCGGAGTAAACTTAAAGGTGACAAGAGTTATCAATATACTAAAAGAAAAAGAATATATTTTGTCAGTACGCGATTTCAGAAAGAAACACGGTTAAGTTTCGTTTTCTGCACCCCTTCCATAGCTTACCCAAGATATCAGTATTCCCATCACTTACTGAAATGTGCAGTGCTGATGTATAAACCCCCAACTTCGACCTTTTAAGGGATGTAAAGCTTCAACTTTGAGTTAAATTAGGGTAGCTGGGTTAGCTTAGATTAGTTTACATCAGGTTGGATTAGTTAGATTAAGTTATTTAAGTACCCACCATCGCCAACCAATTTCAGTCGTAGCATAAGGAACAGTGATTTCCGAGGGAAAAAATTACCAGATTAATGCAACACATCGAAATCTATATAAAAAAAATTGTGGTAAAGGTCCAGTATAACTCCAGCACCTTAATTTTGGTCTATTTTCTTCCAAACCTTCACAAAACCCTTTATATACATATAATACATTCGTAATAAGTGGCGGACAAATGTTAGCTTTGGTTAGGTTTACGTTAGGATAGGTAAAGCGAGGTAATAACAAATAATTTAGGGAAAATTTTACGCTATGTCGGAACAAAATTCCTAGTCAAACCTGGAAAAATCTCTAACTCACGTAACACTGTGAGGCATAGGTGGCCATACAGTCAATCGCGATCTACCAGTCGATCGCAGCCACTTGTTTGGCCGATCGTCGTTCCCACACAGTAAGACTTGGCATCAGTTGCTCAGCTCGTCAAGATGGCAACAGTGCGCAAGTTGTACGTGACACATTTCTGTCTCTTGACTCTTCCCTCTCATCAGTCATAAACACGCAGTGTCACTGTGTCAGTAGTGTAGGAGCATACATACAAATAGGGGATGTTACACAGTTGCACGAGTGTGATGTATAAATTACTGTGATTATAGTAAACGAAAAAAATTTTCCCCAGTTGGCGTAATATTAATTGATTATGTAGTATGGTAGATCATAAGAGTGTTTCAGTCTTTAGAGTAGATCTTTGAATCCAAACGTCTGGCCACCCCTGCTGTAAGGCAGTTAACGAAATTTATACTGACCCCCTAAGCCCATGCTTTACACGCCCTTCAAGAACCAAAATAAAAGCATTTAACGAAATCTATACTGACCCCCTAAGCCAGTGCTTTACATAACCTAATCTAACGTAAACCTAGCCTAACCTTTGCCCGCCACTTTTTACTAATGTATTATAAGAACATAAGAATAAGGGACACTGCAACATGCCTACTGGCACACACGAGGCAGCTCCATTTTTTAATTGTATTTTCAGCATGTCTAACCTATTCTATTCTACTCTACTTATTTATTCTATTTTTCTTTTTATGATTTTTCTAATAAGCACTAACCTATTCATACCCACCCTACCTCTGTCATGTGTCTATCTAATCTACATTTGAAGGTGTCTAAGGTATTGGCATTTACTATCCTACTAGGAAGCTTGTTCCATGCATCAGCTACTCTATTACCAAACCACTTTTTACCAATTTCCCTTCTGATCCTAAATTTATCAAGCTTAAATCCATTATTACGAGTTCTGGTTTGATCATGAATTTTTAAAACTTTATTAATATCTCCCTTGTTAATCCCTTTAAACCATTTATAGACTTCAATCATATCCCCCCTAACTCTTCGCCTCTCTAGAGAATGTAGATTAAGTTTTTTTAATCTGTCCTCATATGGTAGATTTCTGATATTGTGTATCATCTTGGTCATTCTTCGCTGCACTCTCTCCAAGGATTCAATTTCCATCCTATAATAGGGTGACCAGAATTGCACAGCATAATCTAAATGGGGCCTAACTAATGCAAGATAGAGCTGCAAAATAACTTTTTCCGTCCTATTGCCTACACTTCTTGAGATAAATCCTAATATTCTGTTTGCTTTATTTCTGACTGCTGTGCATTGCTCTCTTGGCTTAAGATTACTACTCACAAGAACTCACAAATCCCCTTCACACTGAGAACTCATGATTTCATGGTTATTTAGCTTATAACTCGTATAGTCTTTTATAGTGCCCATTTTAACTACTTTACATTTTTCAACATTAAATTCCATTTGCCATTTGTCCGACCATTCAGATAATTTATTTAGATCTTCCTGTAAAGCATATCACAGACGACGATAAAGTGATGTGTACATGTTTAAATGATTATTTCTTATCTGTATTTACCAATGAAAACTTGGAAACTATTCCGGAAGTAGAATCCATTTACAGAGACAGTCCCGATAATATACTTAGTTCAATAAATATTACGAGAGAGGAGGTAATAAAAGAAATAGATAAATTAAAGGCTCATAAATCTCCGGGACCTGATGGAATATATGCTAGAATATTAAAGGAATGCAAGGAAGAGCTTAGTTGTCCACTAACTGCATTATTTAATAATTCAATAAAATTAGGATCGGTACCCATGGAGTGGAAATTGGCAGATATGGTACCAATATTTAAAAAAGGAGAACGAGTTAAAAAGAATAATTACAGGCCGGTAAGTTTAACGTCAATAGTGGGTAAGATTCTAGAATCCATAATTGCAACTAAAATAAGGGCACATCTAGAATTACACAGACTGATAAAACTGTCACAACACGGGTTTCTTAAGGTTTTTCGTGCCTTACAAACTTACTGTCTTTTTATTCAGAAGTTTACGAGGCAGTAGATTGTGGCAAAGAATATGATACAATATATCTAGATTTTAGCAAAGCTTTTGATAAGAGTTCCTCACAAAAGACTAGTTAAAAAGCTGGAAGCTCATGGTATAGGAGGAGCTGTTCTCAGATGGATCAAACAATGGTTAAAAGACAGAAAACAGAGGGTTTGCATAAATGGAGAGAAATCGGAGTGGGGCTCGGTTATTAGCGGGGTACCACCTTCAAATGTAGATTAGATAGACATATGACAGAGGTAGGGTGGGTATGAATAGGTTAGTGCTTATTAGAAAAATCATAAAAAGAAAAATAGAATAAATAAGTAGAGTAGAGTAGAATAGGTTAGACATGCTGAAAATACCATTCAAAAATGGAGCTGCCTCGTGTGTGCCAGTAGGCATGTCCCAGTGTCCCCTATTCTTATGTTCTTATGAATGTCTTCTTTTCCATTTATAATTCTACCTATTTTAGTGTCATCTGCGAATTTACTTAGGTTACTACTGATATCCGAATCCAGATCATTTAGATATACGATGAATAATAGGGGACCCAGTACCGAGCCTTGTGGTACCCCGCTAGTAACCGAGCCCCACTCCGATTTCTCTCCATTTATGCAAACCCTCTGTTTTCTGTCTTTTAACCAGTCTTTGATCCATCCAAGAACAGCTCCTCCTATACCATGAGCTTCCAGCTTTTTAACTAATCTTTTTTCATAAAGGGTTTGGCATTATTGCATTATAGGACCACCTCTGTTTTCCAGTTGAAATAAAGGTTTTCTGCTAGTTTTTTTTATGTGTTTTAAGCGAATCTGACCTTCATTTGCTCTGGAAATTAGTCCTTCACTCTGAAAAATTAACCGTTAGTTAAAAATCACTGGGTTTCTGGTAAGTGAAGAGTTGCTGTAGACGCCCATTACATAAGAACATAAGAACATAAGAATAGAGGACACTGCAACATGCCTACTGGCACACACGAGGCAGCTCCATTTTTGAATTGTATTTTCAGCATGTCTAACCTATTCTATTCTACTCTACTTATTTATTCTGTTTTTCTTTTTATGATTTTTCTAATAAGCACTAACCTATTCATACCCACCCTACCTCTGTCATATGTCTATCTAGTCTACATTTGAAGGTGTCTAAGGTATTGGCATTTACTATCCTACTAGGAAGCTTGTTCCATGCATCAGCTACTCTATTACCAAACCAATTTTTACCAATTTCCCTTCTGAACCTAAATTTATCAAGCTTAAATCCATTATTACGAGTTCTGGTTTGATCATGAATTTTTAAAACTTTATTAATATCTCCCTTGTTAATCCCTTTAAACCATTTATACACTTCAATCATATCCCAGAAACAAGTCCAGCCATTCCACACGAAGAGCACGAATCTGAAGAGGACTCTGATTAGAGGTAAGGGAAAGGTTAGGGGGTTCCAGGGGGGCTTTGAGATGAAATAATGGGGTTAGGCTAGGTTAGGTTAAGTTAGGTTAGGTTAAAGCCTTCCTGGCTGTTTTCCGGTAAAAATAAGGGTCAGATTTGTTCAAAACACATAAAAAACTACAAAAAAAAAATTGTTTCAATTGGAAAATAGAGGTGGTCCTATAATGCAATTTTACCAAGGGTTTTGTGAAAGTTTGGAAGAAAATAGACCAAAATTAAGGCGCCGGAGTTATACTGGACCTTTATCACAATTGCCTATTCCACAAAATAGAATGGGTGCTTAAAACTAATTTTAACACAGAAAAATATTATTTCCGAGGGGAAAAATTATCAGAATTCAAAACCTATCGAAATCTATAAGAAAGTAGTTTAGTCCAAAAATAGATAGTACATCGAAAATATCTTCACTCCTAATAATTAATCAATAGTTGGAATAATTTGACAATAAATGAAGCAACTGTAGATGACTTTATATGAGAGTGAAGGAAAAGCAGTGTGAACTATATTAGTTCACTGCAGATACTGTCGACCACCATGCCTTATGGCATCTGCATCCTACCACAACATGCAACCTATTACTTTGATTAAAATAAAGACCCATAAATACCATCCAAAGATGGAGAGAAGGCATGAAAAGTTGCTCACAGTATTTTACCTTCCATTTCCAATTACTTAAACACTAAATATGGATTATGAACGTATTGATAATCGCCTATTCCAAAAGCAGATGCAATTTTCTACAACTTCTTCGCTAACCAAAACAAACGCATGTGGCAGTGGCACATGAGAAGCGCCGTTGAAAAGGCATTGCATCTCGCCATGAACCTGAACCACAGCCTGAACTGCCTTTATAATTACTCTTCTTTTTTATAATATTTTTCACAAGTCACCTCAACTCGGAGTTTAGTTGAGGTGGCTTGTGTTTTAAGACAAATTTTAGAAGATTTACCAACCCATTTTTGTTTTTATTATGAATTGGCACGCATATATACCTTTTTATTTTAATCCTATGCCTGTTCCATCATCTGCTTCTCCTCTCCCTTGGCTATTTATATTCTATATCGGACTATTTCTCCTCGGTATTATTAATTCATATTTTGGTAGATAACATGTAGCAATTAAGTATCCTCTGATATCACCCAATAGAGATTTCACACATCTCCTGTACATATTTGATATTAAAAATGACCCCCAGAGTAGTATCTGTGAAAACATTGTTAATCTTCTTCCAGTTTCATTTTTTTATTACTCCAATGGTGGAGGAGATGGAACATCATATACTAAACACAATAGTGTTATACTGTTGGGAGAAGGGTCCCGGAGAATGGAGTGGGTTGCAGGGACATTGTGCATACACCTTGCTTATGGTGGTGAGAGGGATCAAGACTTTTGGAGTGTAACGCCCCTACCAAACAACCAGTAAATGATATTAAGACAAAATTTTAAGGTACGGTAGAGTGGGTACTTGCCGTGGATGAATACACAGCAGAAAAATACAAATACAGACCCAGAATAGTTTGAGAGTGCATAATGATTTCATAACATCATTCAAACTGCCAGTTTCTATATAGCCC
>JAXCGZ010009864.1:0-52500 GCA_037179515.1 Halocaridina rubra
CCAAAAATAACGAATTTAGTTTTGTTTTCGTTCAGTAAAAGACCATTACTGTTAAAATAACTTTTGGCACAGTTTAATATATCTTCAGCCCTTTTTAAGATTTCAGGAATTCTATCAATGTCACCAGTAAGCATAATCTGGGTGTCATCAGCATACATGACAAGTAGGCAATCTCTTATAAATTGAGGTAAGTCATTAACATATATTAAGAAAAGCAGAGGACCCAAAATTGAACCCTGAGGAACGCCAAAACTGATATCTAAAGAAGAAGAGAGAGTCGAGCCCATTCGAACTGATTGAATTCGATCTTTCAGATAATTTTCGAACCAAAATGAGTCAACATGAACTTTGGAAAGTTTTCTCATTAGAATTTGATGGTGTACACTGTCAAATGCTTTAGACAAATCTAACAATAATAAAAGTGATATTTTCTTATTTTCAATATTACTATAAATTTTATCAGTAATTTTAAGTAGGGCCGTCTCGGTCGAAAGTTTAGGCCGAAAACCGTGTTGTTCTTCACATAATAGACAATTTGATTCAAGGAAATTTATTAACTGGGTGGCAACTACCTTCTCAAGTATTTTAGACAGAATGCTGAGAAGAGAGATTGGCCTATAATTTTCAACATTATTAGTATCTCCACTCTTAAAAACGGGGATGATATAGGGATGCTTCCAGAGGTTAGGATAACTGCCTGTAACAATGGATGTATTAACAATGACTAAAATGAAAAATACTGTAACTGGCAATGAGTCAATTAGGAAGCGAAGTTGTATCCCATCGGAACCACAAGAGTTTGTTGGTTTGAGGTTCTTTATGATAAGAATAAGTGTGATTAAATCGATTGGGTGCGGTCTAAAATTATTGATAATATTTCTTTCAGCTGGAGGCTGGCAATTATGTGGTTGATTAATAATCAAGTCATTATTATCTTGGGACTTTTCATATGTGGACTTACCTATTTCAGCAAAATACTTATTAAAATCATTCACTCGCTTTTCCACATTATCACTGAGAAGGTCAGAATTTTCTAAGATTTCCTTATTTGCAGGAATTATTCTTTTTATAACATTCCAAGTTCCTTTGATATTTCCCTTATATTTTGAAAATTCTTCCCTGAAATGATTTTTCTTCTTTTCGGACAACATTGTTTTAGTAAGGTTTCTTTCTCTTCTATAGGCTCTTTCCATCTCGGAGTTTTGTCTATCAGATTTAAATTGCCTTTGGAGGTCATCTCTCTTTTTCATTTGCTCTTTTAACTGAGAGTCAATCCACGGGGCAGGAGGGCGTGTCATGACTTTGGTTGTAAGAGGGGCACATTCATTTAAACATCTCGTAAAAACATCAGTAAAAGTAGAAACTTGATAATTTACACAATCTGTAGTTAGTATTGAATTTAAGATGTTGTATTCATTAAGAAGAGTGTCGCAGAAACAATTTTGAGAATAATTCTCAAGAGATCGGAAAGTTTTAACAATTGGCGGTCTCTTTTCCTTCCTGACATTAACTGTAGCTATTAGAAGCTCGTGGTCTCCTACAGGACAAGGTAAGACATCGTGGTGAACTATAAAACTAGGTGTATTGGTAATTATAAGATCAATTATGCTGGAGGAATTAGCGGTGATACGGGTTGCTTTATTCACAAGCTGATTTAAGTGGAGGGATTGAATTAATTTCCCCATTTTATTATTAGGAAGAAGGAGATTATCATTGAAGTCGCCTATAATAATGAGAGGTTTGCCCCTCAAACAGACCGACCGAAATACCTCGGAGATGTAATCAAAGGTGTCGTTGAGTGCATGTGGGTGTCTATATACACATCCCAGGATGAATGAAGGGGATTTCCTACTCTGAACAGTCAACCAAATGTCTTCGAGATGAGGAGGTCGCTCGACTTCAGGGGTCTTTAATAGGGAGACCGTTAGATGATTTCTTACATACACCCCCACACCCCCACCCCTACCGCCATCAAATCGATAAAAAGAATACTCAGGTATAGCAACAAAACCAGACTGCATATTTGCTTGGAGCCAAGTTTCACAAACACACATTATATCCACGTTATTTTCTCTGATCATTAGTGCAATATTTTCGAAATTACCCAGAAGTGATTGTGCATTGATGTGTTGTATGTTTATGAACTGTTTCAATAAGCCTGTATTACAATGTGATTGCTATATATTTAAGGGACATAATCTTGTTTTATGGCCATGTTCACGGCAGTGACCACATTTAAGTCTATAGTTAAACCAACAGTGGGAAAGATCATGGTTTATTTCCCCACAGTTTGAACAGGGCTGTCGACGACTGTAGAGCTGTAGAGAGAGAGAGAGAGAGAGAGAGAGAGAGAGAGAGAGAGAGAGCTGATATCATCTGAAACCATTCGTGTTACTACATAACTTAAGCATTAACTGGTATGTACTGATATGCTCTATCATACAAGCGCACGAGAGCTCTTCAATGCGTACGCAAAATTGTACGTGATAAATCAATTCAAAATTCTTAGGAAAGATAAATTAGTAAATATTATAATCTTAATTATATATTAATGGTTAATGAGTGTGACTGTCCACGAATGAGTACTTGTATGTATGTATGTGTATGTATGTATGTATATGCATGTATGAATGTAGGTAGGTATGCATGAATAAAAGTATGTATGTATATATGTATGTATGTATGCATGTATGTGAATACAGATCCCAGTTTGTCGATTTATATATTAGCAGACTCAGACTCTTGGTAACGAGTTAAGACTTTCCAGTGTTTTGTAGTGCATCTCTTCGCTAGCTCAGCGTGACGAGGAAATGAAGAGAGTTCCCATATGAAGTTAGTAGGCTCTGCCAACTCATCAGCCTCAATAAGTGCACCATTTGATGTGTGGAGCAGTGGTATCTTCAAGAGCTACAGATTATGGTGGATGAATTTGAAAAAAAAGACGAAGAGAAAAAGATAGATAAATACATATTAAGAGCGCTGACACTACTACTACTAGGCCACTACTACTACTACTACTACTACTACTAATATATATATATATATATATATATATATATATATATATATATATATATATATATATATATACAGAGAGAGAGAGAGAGAGAGAAAGAGAGAGAGAGAGAGAGAGAGAGAGAGAGAGAGAGAGAGAGAGAGAGAGAGAGAGAGAGAGAGAGAGAGAGAGAGAGAGTCAAAAAATAGAAAAATATTCCCAACACAGACAAATAAATAAGGTAAGGAGGCAAAGCCTTTGAAATTCTTCCCAAACAAAAGTATTCAAACTACAGATTCAGACTAAGCCTTAAGCCTCAAAGCCAGCAGCTCCGTATGGCTGGCTTTACGAAATTTTTTCTACTATGAGTGTTGCAGTGCAGGTATATCACCCTCAAAAGAACCAGAGTTCGTGAAGATACTAATCTACAATTGTCCCCATACACCTAACGCTGTACTCAATGAGCATGATAAGATGACAGTGGTTACCTGTCACAAGAAATATTAATACACGAAAAATAAAATAAACACCAAAATACTCATTACACTATATACCTCTAGAGCCACGTGTACCACGAATATGACCGGTGGTGTGACCTTGAGTTTGGAGTTGTTCATATAGGCTACATAGCAAAGATTCCTAACTCTACAGAAAAACTAGAGAGTACAGAAGTTTGAGAAAGATCAGTCGAAAACCGATGCCTAAATGGTGATAAACTTAAAAATAAAAACAGTAGATATTAGTTATAAATTACCGTCCAGAGTCTGGTGCTACACTTACTATGGATCTACCAATGCAGAGTACATAAATTTGCAGAATACAGGACGAAAGCTGAGAGCTAAGTACTGTAAATTAAGATTAAAATCTACATGAAAAGGCAGGTGCTATAACTTTGATATAGGAGGTATTCATATACCAAATGATACTACATATTTCCTGTACAGAAATTTGCAGAATATAGGACTAAAGCTGAGGGTTAAGTACTGTAAATTATGAGTATAATCTAGATGAAAAGGCAGGTGTTGTAACTTTGACATAGGTTGTGTACATATACCAAATGATACTAAATATTTCCTCTCACCACAGGTAAATAATATGTATATGTTTGAGGCAAATCGGTTGAAAACTACCCATAAACAGTTCAATTACTGCCAGATATGTGCTTACAATATCTATAAATAGCTGTACCTGGCATGACCTTGATATCAGAGGTATTCCTCTTAAAATAGGAGTGCAAGAATTTGCAGCGAATCGCTTGAAATAATAAACAAAATGATCACGTTGTCTAAAAGATTTGATAATGTGAATCTCCTTTCTCAGCAGCTTTTCCCTCATTCATATAGGGTCGCTGCACTACATTCAGCAAAAAGGACTCTGGATCTTTCAGATGGGGGATAAATTATAAAAAAAATCCTTTATTTATGGCACTGCAGAAAATAAGATTAGTAAGAGGACCCCTTCTCCCCCAACCAAGTTTTTCAGACCGGGTGGGGACAAATGAAGAGGTCCCTTGCACAGACATAAAAAAATAAAAATAAATGTAAAGTCGACTAGTAAAATAGAGAAGAAAAAAATAACATCTATTCTTCCTCCTCTTCTTTCTACCTTCCTCCCTTAATCCCCACCTCGTTATCCTCCTTTCCAACCCCCACCACACCTAACCAGCCACCCCCACCCCTCTAACATCCCATCTTTCCTCCTCTGCCCAGCCAGCCTTCCTCCCCTCCTTCTAGACTCCGTTCCTCACCCAGGTATGCGTCCAACGTTGCTCCTGTTGCTTAAAATAGGTTTAGCCCACCCTTAACTCTCTCTCTCTCTCTCTCTCTCTCTCTCTCTCTCTCTCTCTCTACCCATAAATTTCTTCTTATAGTTCTTCTCTAAACTCTTGGCTTACTGTCAACTACATC
Organism: Halocaridina rubra; assembly: GCA_037179515.1. NCBI lineage: Eukaryota > Metazoa > Arthropoda > Malacostraca > Decapoda > Atyidae > Halocaridina > Halocaridina rubra. Next base: position 4,903 of record JAXCGZ010009864.1, read on the forward strand.
TTATGAACAGTTCACCTTTAACACTTCTAAGTCAGTAGACAGACGATTCAGACAATCCTTCAGTCAGTTTGATTGCATACATACTCTAAAGCACCCCCCCCCCCAGGAGACAGGGAGTAACAAGCATATGGCTCATTCCCTTGAGTACACTTACGTAAATTCAGTTAGGTAATTATATTCACTAAGAGAGAAAGATGATCTTTCTGACCTATTAGTAATATAATTTTCAGCTATTACTACTACTACAAAAACTACTACATGAAAATTTAAAGAATAATTTTTCAATTTTCAAGGTTTTTTTTTTAATCAAAATGCTGCTTAGGACATTTTTCTAGAATAATAATAATAATAATAGTAAAACTAATAATTATTCAAATACCCTGTATAATCATTAATCGTGTTTTCATAACCTTTACCATTATGTAATATATATATATATATATATATATATATATATATATATATATATATATATATATATACACAACACAAAAATAAATTTAAAAATAGTAATAAAAAAATGTGCTTCTGGTGCTGTGAGGAGTGGGCGCGGTGCACACTCGCCCACTTCCAAGACAACGCCCACGTGTTTTTTTATGCTATTTTTATTATTTGCGATATTCTTCAATTTCTCTTTTTATCGTAACATGGTTTTTTTTTTTCATTACTGCTTTCTATAATAAACAAACATACACAAACGGCAGATGGTTGGCGTCAGAAAGGGAATCTGGCAGCAAAACTCGTGGCAAACAGAGAAACACGCGTTTAACAAAAATGAATGGAGTAGGTTGGTCAGATCAGGGGAACCTACGTGAAAATGAATAATAGATTATAATGAAGATGGATAGATAATAAATATGTTGATATATACATTATATGTAGATAAATGTGTGCGTATGCGCATGTTTTTATTTCATTGTTTTTTCTATTTAAATCTTGACAAGTTATTATTGAGTAACTGATACCACTTCTACTACTACTATTACTACTAATATATTATTATTCATTATTAGTAGTATTAGTATTATTGTTGTTGATATTGTTCTTGTTAACGACATTAATAATAATAATAATAACAATAATAATAAAATAATAACTAATAAAAATATTGATAATAGCAGTAATAATAATAATAATAATGCAGTGAGAAATATAATGAGCATAATTTTAAGCATCCTCATTATTATATATTCTGACGCACAAATACACATCGTCCATTCAAACGCAGCATTCTAACCTAACCTAATCTTAATCCTAATTAAACAAACCTATCAAGGCTGGAGTCCGGACTCTTAAATGGATCCCATATCTTAAGACACTTAATATATTCTCAACACAGATCATTTTAATAACATAAATAATAAAAGCAAAAATAATTAAAATAACATATACCTAATTTGACTGTAATTGTTAGGATAATAATAATAATAATAATAATAATAATAAGTAAAAATAATTAATAATAATAATGATGATAACAATAACAGTAATAATTACACAGGATTCCTAGATTTACATATTCCATTTGGCATCATCATTACATCAAAGCAAATAATATGACTGGGAGGAGACTAAAAGAAAGGTGTCATTCCCATGCTTAACTATATACAGTATAAATAAGATCCAAGCAGGACCTAATTTCTCAAAATAGAATTAAGGCCATCAAAAAGAAACGATGCTAACTTTCATAGACTTAACACTGCCAACATTCAAGAATAAGAAAAATAATACAGCTTCTTCAATAATATGTAGTTGCGTAAAAATCGGGGCATTGAGCTTACATTAAGTTATAATCGAGTTTTACACTAAAAAGTATATGGGTAACCTCAGTAGCACAGTGGTTAGACCTTTTGACTCGGGAAGTGACCAACCCGGTGTTCAAGACCACTGCAGGGCATTTGGAAGGACATCCAGTCTTAATTTCCCAAGCTGGAACCCATTAGCATGGGAATTAAGAATAACACAATGGCAAACATAGTAAAAAAAAAAAAAAAGTATGTACTTTTAAAAAGACACCAACACTGAAGTGTAAAAAGACAACGTACACAGAGGATAATATAATTTAACTTATTTCTGAGAATATCATGAAAAAATTCTGAATATTGCATCAACAACAATGAGAACCTCTAAAAAAAAAAAATTTGGAAACGTGGTAACTGGTTCTAATGGTAACTTTATTAGTCAAATGAATTTGAAGTGCCAAGAAATATTTAGTTTCATTACTGGTTTAGAATAGCACCTGTTACTGACCAAGGATTTGGAGGTTAAACTGCATTGCCTATTTACAATGAGCTTTGGGAACTGTGATAAATAGACTATCTCATTCTGGGATATACTTGTCTATTATCATTATTATTTTTAGTATAATCTGTTCTCATGACAGGTATGTAATGAAATTGCATTTTGATTACTTGTGTCTAAAACAGAAAGGAACATTCGATTACTTATATCCAAAACTGAATTGAGTTTTTATAACTAGTGCCTAATAGTATATCATACTGTTTGCTGTGGATGCTAATCCAAATCTTAGGCCGCTTGCACACAAAAGTGGCACGTTGCACATGGCACGCCAGTTGAAAATGAGCATCCGGAAATATATGACACCTTTCACGTAGAAGTGGTGTGACACGGGACGTGTCACACCATTTGTGTGAAAGGCTTCATATATTTCCTTATGTTCGTCTTCAACTAGTGTGCCACTCTGGAGTGAAAGCGGCCTCAAACTAATAATAATAATCTACTATAGGGTCCATCAGTAAATTGTAAAGGACAAACTATCAAAATGAATATATATGCTGCTTTACAAACTCGTCAAAAAAATTATATTTTCATAAGCCTTTTTAAACAAGACGATTTGTTTATTCAAATGTTTGTGTTCAATTAACATTATATGCGAGGTAAATTTAGGCTGGGTATGATTATGTCTTCAAGTATGCTTTGTAGTGGAAAAGAATCACATCTAACCAACCAAACATTTCAGTACAATCATCGGTATAATTTCTTTTAGATGACTTCTCCCTCTTCAGTCTTCATGTTGCAAACTTGAGACTAAGAAATCTGGGCTAAATCGGCAACTCACCAGGAGACACTGAGGTAGTCTAGAAAACTAACATAATGAAATGCAATATAGAGCTATCATGTATGATACTCACCATATTCTATGAAATCTGACACCGTCTTCTCGCGCCGGAGGGAAGAGTTGGTGCATTCGTCGTAAAGTACAATGAGGACGTCCAAGAGGGTCTCCATGGAGTAACTCTGGCCTGCACTTTCGACGGGGCCAGATAAAAACAATTGTTCTAGGGTGTTGATTCGCTTTAAGGCCTGGCTAGACTCATTTACCACATCCAATTCGCCACCACCTCCTCCTCCACTAACATTTGTACCACCCACACCATTACCATTACCACCACCACCACCACCTCCTCCTCCTTCTCCTCCCCCTCCACCAGTTTCATTACCATCACCCATCATTGATTTATGGGTCTATTTCAAAGTCTTTCTACCTTAACATTCAATAATGGAAGAGCAGATTTATATAGCTGTCGAGAGATGTACTCCCTCAATTAAAAAAAAATATATATATAATTTATTACAAATTAACTGACAATCATCACTTTTCAGTAAATGAACCACAAATAATTTGCGATATTTACCACCACAGCAACATAATTATTTTCATCTTTTCCAATACTGTATTCAGAAATTTTCTGCCTCTGGGACTTTCTTCCAAAGGATTTAGGTTAACAATATTATTACTGGATTATTACTTTCTTTATTTCCACTCCTTATATGAGCAGGCAAAGGCACATGCAGTAAGTATTATTACTGTAGCAGCACTCCACTGACAGGATGACTCGCTTTGACTTATCCCCCTTCACTTCCATAATCTAAATTCACCAGATATATCATCAAACAATCCAACGACAAAATGATTCTCCCGCAGTAGAGCTGGGCTGTGGAGAACCACCTCTGCAATCAAAACAGAAAATATACAGTATTAATACATATCATAAAATATTATGCATTAAAAAATATATGTACTGTATTCTAGGCACAAACACAAAGCACTACAAAACCAGCTTCTTTATCTGTAGCTCTTTCCTTGTTAAATATAGAGTTTCTCCTTCCCTCCAGCCTCCTCAAAGTTAACATTTAGTTTTGGCGCCTATTTTTCAACCGGATGGCTTTTTTAACACCATCCAAAGGCATTTATCCAGCTTTGGGCCTAACATCAAGCTAAGCTGACAATAATTATATATTCAGAACCACAAAAGCATCCCAGTACTGCTGCTCAACGCACTAAAAAACCACTACCAATATCTCTGTAATAATGATCCAATACAGACCCAGCACATCTAATGGTACATTCAATATGGCTGCTGAGTTGGCAGGGGTAGTTATCACAAACCTCACACTAACCTCGCTGTCATATCCACACTGGCAAAAAGAAATTATAATTGCCACATTGAAGAGTTCAACAACTAAGGTGGGCACATCAATCACGTGTTAGTTCTACTAATAAAATGGCTGAACTTACAAACACGATATACAGAAGATTAACGAAGATATATAAAGAGTGTTAATATTCTAAACCAAGTAATAATCTATAAACCTCATAAAATGGGCTGTAACATAGGAAACGACCTACATCACAATGAATCAGAGCTAATAAACTTTAATAAAAGTAAAACATCAAAGCACTATACGCAATAGTTTATATACGATGATAATGCATCCTCTTTGATAACACCGCCAAAAAAATTCCCATCCAAGTACATATCAACAAATGTACCTATATATGATTTGTACACAGAGAACTCAATACTTTCCTTAATAAAAAAAAGCAACATCTTGTAATGAGCATATTAAGTACACATGATAAACTTCCATGTATAGTACTGCTAAATTTCAGCTATACAAAGTTATTTCCAATATTACGAAGAAAAAAAATCAATACAATATTCAGGAAACCTGATAGCCCTGTTGCAGTTGCCAATAATGTTACGAATATGTTGTTGGTTGCCATTTAATGTGTCACATTTATTCCCCAATAGGGGGGGGTAAACACAGCCAGGCTGGAGCTGGAAAATTACGGCTGAATGCCCTTTATAATTCCCAAAGGTAGGTTTCATCACAAGTCTGTCAATTCATGAGTCTAGTGCTCTAACCACTGCTCTACAATGGTCCCAATAATGTTTCTAATATGACCTTTAACCTATCTGTAAGAAAACCATATCTTAAACTACAAACTATCTCATTTAAAGAATATATCTAGCAAACAGGAAACTCTGCTGAGGTTACTAAGAATTTAATTTGAGAAAATATTATTATCCATCAAGATAGATACAGTAAATCTTATAATGTGCAAAAGTCTTTTTAAGATAGTATATTTAATAGACATCATAATACTACATATATTGCTATGACTTCAGTAAATGAAGAGACTTCACTTGAATATTACCCGACTTACATGAATCATAACAGAGAGAATATACTGTATTAGAAAACTTCTATGAGTCAATGAGAAAATTAATAAAGAAGATGTATGTGGTTATCTTTTACTCCTAGTTCTATACACTTAAAAAGGGGAAATGTAAGCACGACTTTATCAATCTATTAAAATCAAAATACTTCTACACCTTTATAGCACTGAACTTCCAAACTAAAAAATAAGAAAAACAAGTAAGTTTCTTAAAAAAGTTCTTAAATACACACATGCTATGATGATTCTCGAGTGGTCGTGCTTATTCATTTCCATAGAAAAAAACAGCATTTTCCTCTACCTTATATCAAAAAAGGTAAAATTGTGCAATTTAAAGAAAAAAAAATATTTTACTGAAGAACAAACAGGCTAAACAAAAGAATGTAATTTGATTTACATACGAAATAATCTGATCTCTCATTAGTAAAAAGGAAAAAACTTTTTATCTTTGAAAATAAAATTTACTTTTCTTGTAAAGCATATGTGATAATATGAGTTATTTGTTTAATATTTTCGGTAATTTTATTGTGCAAATATAATTATACCTCTAAAACAAATTATAGTCATTTTGATAAAAATTCTCGAATACGTCATACCTTTAAAAATTAACTCCAGAAAAAAAAATCCATAAAGAAGGATCGGGCCTACTTTGGCTTGTAATCTACAAGGAAAAAATATGTACACCGTACTTTGGCTTATCTACGGCTAAAAATGCTAAATAGAGGTTAGGTTAGGTAACAAAGTAGATTAGCATAGCTTTGGAAATTAGGTAACAAACTAGCTTTCTTGATGTAGATCATAATATAGTGTAGATCCCAAAGTAGATTCATGACACGAAGATAATAAGCCAAAGTAGCACAGAAGGATCAGATTGTTAAAAACAAAAAAACTATATACGTATAGATACATACCTATGAATCAGAGGAGCCCATAGAGTTTAAAATAAAATTACTGAAAACATTCTGTATAACTAAGTCCACAGTTTAACACTTTCTATCCTGGTATAAAAAAAAAAGTCTATACTATGGGATAAAGTCTCATTTACAGTGTTTTTATTTATATTTTTAATTATACTGTATTACACAAAGCTGTTTGTCATCTCTGTGACGAATGCAATACCTCACCTATAGATGTCTTTTTAATATAGTTAGTAAATGTTTTACGTGCACAGCCCCAGTTAGGTAAAACTTTCATGATGGTTAGGTTAGGTTAGACCATCAAAATGCTTTTAATAAGTTCATAGCTTAGATTTTAAGTTTTTAGTAGTATTAGACATTTTTTTTCAATGTATTGTAATTTTACACACACTGGGTACATGAAGTAATTACATTATTATTATTATTATTTTGCGTATCTAGCATTCTCAAAAAACTGTGGTGTTACTTCAGTGTTACCTTAGAGTTCTTACGTGGAACACTCCTAAAAATCTGGTAAAGGACAATGTCTCGTATTTTCAACAGTGATAATTATTTCAAGAGGCTTTGTATGAGTGAAACAAAGTTAATAAAGAAAAAATAAGACAAAGAATATAAATGCTAAAACTCCAGTGTCGCTGCTCCTCCAGGTGCAGGTGACATACAAAAGCCTTTATCCAGAAAACTTGCACACAAAAACCAATTTTCTTCATTCACACACAAGTGAATGGAAGCTTATTCAAACGTCTTTTTATCATACTGTTCTTACATTACGATCACAAGATAGCTGTCCTGTTCATCAGAAATATTATCGAATAAATAAATCCATGAAGCATTAGAGAAAAGCAACAGAAAAGGTTCACAGTCCTGAAATTCTCTCTCTCTCTTCTTTCTACAAGTGCAAAACTCCTTTTACATGACGCTTATATCAACCCGTTAATATACAAGACACAGCGATTTCGAACATCCGAGATGGTGCACGCACAAATATAGCAAGTATCTGTGATCAGAGTGTAGTATTTAAGTGTCAGAATCCTTAACTTCACACAGACAAAATAAAAGAATTTTTCGGGGGGAGTGCGAGGAAGACATTACGAGGAGGGGTCTAAGAGCCGACAACTCTTACAGCTGGGGGACACACGCCTCTATTTTGGTCCCTACTTCTGTTATTTACCCGTTTTATTCACTCTATTTCCATTCTCAGCACGCACTTACACTCCATGTATCATATCGAATGCAACTTACCCCATTGCTCTGGCAATAAACACCTAATTTTCAAGTATTTTCCATTGTGGCCCAACAGCAGATAACACTCATAGACAGTCCACTGAACCCCCAGGACGACGTGCCCCTAGGAGGAGTCCTTTGGACCACGGCTATAGACGATACAGATTCCCAGTTACTCTCAGTTTCTAAAACAAAAGAAGATCAAAACACAAATGTTATCGGCTGAAAAGTATTTGTCTAATATGGTGTTTACCTGATTGTACACAAAATTAAGAAAAATATTCATAATTGTACTCACGTTAAATGGTTTTGTTGCTCATAGCTCCCCGTCTCCTGGTCGACGATCTTATTTTGTATTGCCTATGAACACACCATGATAATGGGGAACTTTCTGTTCTTACTAATTTCTTGAAGTTTTATTCCCAAGGTGTTGAGAGAAGTGACTGACATGAATTGGATTTTGGTGAATTTGTGTGCTTTGACTCGGGCGCCCACCATATAAAGGAGATTTGGACCATTGTATATATATATATATATATATATATATATATATATATATATATATATATATATATATATATATATATATATATATATATATATATATATATATATATATATATATATATATATATATATAACGATTACATCTGCCAAAACAAGTCCTTCGTAAGAAGGCAACCGTCCTAGCCCTTGGTTGAAAAGGGAATCCGTGACGTAAAACCGGAACAGTATATATATATATATATATATATATATATATATATATATATATATATATATATATATATATATATATATATATATATATATATTGTTGTGTGTGCGTGCATATGCATGTATCACCATCTTCATTATTGTTTGTATTAATAGTATTTTTGTTTTGCCCAACTTATTATAAGATTATCTCGTGAATGTTACACATATCTTTACATTCTTGAAAATATGTTCAAAATATATCGTAGGCATTAAAAAGAAATTTTAAGTAATTTTTCCATTTTCTGCCTTAATATACTTCATTGTATATATTCAAATATCCGTGTAAAGTACTTTTTCAGTATTGTCTCTATCAGTATCACTATTATTACAAAAAAAACACTATCATTATCAAAAGACATTATCATTATAATTACAAAAGTCTTTAGTTTAAAATCCTGTTAATCATAATTTTCCTTGCCAAAGTGATTTCGACACCTTATTCAGTATTGGAATCTATGAAGACTATCGAGAAAATAAAGAGTTAAACGCTAATATTTCCCATTTTCGTCGAACCTTATAGTTTTCTCTTACTTTATAGTTGGGGGCGGATCTTATGAGAAAATCTGCAGCGTCCGTCAATGAGCGAAAAATCTCTCTATGAACGCAAAAACAGTTGTATTAATTACAATAACAATTATTATGTTAATAATATAAAGCGGTCACATTTCTAACATTATTGTTATTACATCTTAATCGTAACTGTATGTCTATCTGAACGTTTTATTCTCAGGTATGAATATAAATCCCCCTTAGAATGTAAAAAAAACTATGAATACAAATTATTCTATTATTTGTAATTACGTCTAAATGTTATTTTGATTTTTTCTACACCTGTTCGCCAAGTTGTTGTTGTTGTTGTCATCATTGTTGATGTTGCTGTTCTTCTTCCTGTTCTTACTACTACTACTACTACTACTACTACTACTACTACTACTATTATTATTATTATTATTATTATTATTATTATTATTATTATTATTATTATTATTATTATTATTATTATTATTATTATTATGATTATTATGATTATTATGATTATTATTATTATTATTATTATTATTATTATTATTATTATTATTAGTAGTAGTAGTAGTAGTAGTAGTAGTAGTTGGTGGTGGTGGTAGGAGTTTTGCTTAGAAAATGATAACCATTAATAGTTACAAGCCAGCTTAATTAGGCAATGTAAAAAAAAAATATAGCAAGAAATAATATACATATGGGAATAAAACAAAATAAGAATACAATATTGAGAATTAAGCATATAAAGAATCATGTCACTATTTTATCACCAATGTTTTGAGTTTCGTATTTTATATTGTTTTAACAATCTTTTAGTTTATACATACATTATATATATATATATATATATATATATATATATATATATATATATATATATACTTCTGTAAGGTGATTGATCGTAAAACTATTTAAAAAAAAATTATTATTGGCTCATTATCTAAAGAAGGCGCCAGATAAAGAAACTTTAGGCTTGTTGTCTACATAAACAAACAACAAACATGGCGGACGTAACCACTAAGATCGAGCCTCCTCCCAAATTTATAGAAAATATCTCGGGCGCTGACAAGGAAAATGCCCAACCATTACAGACGACCGATGAACAAAGGAAAGAGGAAAAGGATGATGTGAAAAATGACGGTGATGACATCAAACTTAACATAGGAGAACAGTATATGGTGAAACGATCTGATGACACATGGCGTAAGTTTCAAAATGCTCTTGAAAATTTATTCGGGTTAAGCTTTATGGTAGGGATATTTATTGATGAATTATTTTATTTGAAGTGTAATTTATGTGATAGGAAATTTTTAGTATAAAATTATCATTAAAGTTTTTGCTATTTTTAGTGGTGAATGCTGAAATGCTTGGTAAAAGTTTACACACACACCCCAGGGATTTGACACTTAAAACTATGCTTTTCCAGTGGTTTCATTTTACTTGATTGCAACTGTTTTTAAACAATATAGTATTAGGTTTGGTTAGGATAGTTCATTCTGGCCAGTAAACGAATCGTGATTTTAGTCACATCGTCAAGTTTCAACTTGTATGAGGTGTAAAAGTAAACATAAACCTAATGCCGTTCTTTAAAGGAGCAACGTAAGCGAAACATAAGCTTTAGGGCTCAATGAATCAACAATTTTGATAATTGAAATTAATTTATTTTAGTTGTCAATAGTTTTAGATATCCTAGTGCTTTGTATTTCATTTCACTCTGGGATGTTAAAGACAAATTTGCCAGAATTATAGGCCTGTGCCTTTAGAGAAAGTCAGATAGTAGTGCTGTTTTGCCTTTTTTTTATGCTTAATTGTACCTTTTAAAGATAATGTTCATGCTAGCGACTAGAGATATTTCTCAAGTAACGAATTACCACAAAAAATTTACGTTATATCTTTTGGGTCGGGTTTCTTGTGCGATTGACAATATAGTTTAATATAATTTACACGAGTATATTAGGTAACAGTATATATTTATTTTCAATCTCCCACTTTGGAAAACAACTCTTGACATTTATAATATACCGTTAGGTGTAGGTAAGCTATTTCATCCCCATTAAAGAAGTATGGTACCTTGATAATTGAAATTATTGGATTTTAGTTGTTTAAGATATTTTTTTTACTGTTGTATTTTTATTTCCCTCGGAATAATGGTATTTATTGTCTTTTAACTTCTTAAAATATTTTTCAATGCTTTGTATTCTCATTTCACTCTGTGGGGGTGTAAAAATGAACTTTTACTGAAATAACTCAACTTATATCACAGGTTTAGAGGCTAGGATGGCTAGTATATATATACTCACTGATGATGGTCAACCACACTGGCTACATGATGTTTCGTACATACGGCTTTTCGTTATATAAACATAACGAAATTTTGTACAATAAAAATCGAGGTTTTGTACAATAGAGAACGAGATTTCGTACAATAGAAAATTTCAATAAATTGAACTTTTGTTTAGGAAATAAAACGCCAAGATATTATTAGTTGTTTATCAAAAAACACCATTTTAGTATGTCATGTGATTTTGCACATAAATTATGTTAACCACTGGTCGGACCTGTTCGTTTTTCCGATGTGGAAAAATGGGGGTGCTGTTGGGTATCTTGGCGGTAAAGTGCATTTTAGTTTGTCTTTATTTTTATTTAATTTTTTTTTTTGAAAAATTCATTCTAGATGCATATACAGTATTAGTAATTACCTATATATTTCATTTTTCAAATCCTGCTTAATCTTACACTTTAATTATGTTTCAAGTGTGACTGATAATTAACACAGGAGATCTAAAGATTTTGATATCTTTGATGTGAAAGATTAAGGGCCGTTTATTTAGTACTTAACCTCGCTATATATTAATCCTAACCTAACCTAACGATATGTTTTTGTAAATAATTATGTTTATATTTATATTTTAAAATAAAATAACTTTTTAATTAATATTTGACTTTGGATTTTTTTCTTTTAACGTATCGGGAACCCCAAAAATGGGCCTCCTGCACTAGTATACCAAATACATTAGAGACTGGAACAAGTAACACTTTATTAGCAATAATTACTGAATTGGGTCATAATCAGTTTTTGAAAAAAAAATCTATGCACAATACCTCGTCCGATTTTATATAGGAAACGTCGTTCTCTGTACTTTATTATTAACATTATTGTTAACATTTTTATTACAGCATTATTATTTTCTATGAAAGCTACATTTAATTTAACTATATGTATAACCCTCTTATTTATTAGTTTAATTCCATGTCTACTTATAAGTTACTATTAATGTTGAATAACCATTGTACAAAATGGAAATAAATGTTTGTTTGTTTGTTTGTACGAAACCTTGTTTTTAGTTCTATGTACGAAACGCCTATGCACGAAACCTCATGTCCCCAACCACACTTTATAAGAGCTAATTTAAAAAAAAAAAAAAAAATATATATATATATATATATATATATATATATATATATATATATATATATATATATATATATATATATATATATATATAAAGAAAGAAGAAAAATAATTGCCACTATGCAAAAGGAGATTCTTTGGAAATGGATATTAGTTTATTAAAGTTATTTCATGCTCAGATCTGCATCTCAGAAATGAGAAATGAGTACTTGATTATTAAAAGGTAGTCATTAAAAAATGGATATCTGTAATTTGTAGATATTTTCATAAATACCCATAGCTTTTCTATTGAAATTGTGAATTAGTCAATATAATTTATTTTTTTTTATTATTCTTATTCATTGCATTGCTATGCTCATTAATTTCCTTTATTTATATTTTATGTCTTTTAATATCACAGTAGCCTAGTATATATTTTTTATTTTTTGTCCTAACCCATATATATATATATATATATATATATATATATATATATATATATATATATATATATATATATATATATTGCATTTTACTTGCAGAGGCAGCTGAAATTATCCAAAGACGATACAATGACGTTGTTTTGCAAGATGAATACTATGTCCATTATGATGGTCTTAATAGGCGTTTGGATGAATGGGTCACAAAAGAAAGGTAAATCTTATCCAGTCTCTGTTAACTTTTATTTATATGTGAATAAGAGAGCTGTATCAAATATCACCCAAGAACTCTGTTGTCCTTGCAGATCTCTATTTTATTGTTTTGCAATACCTTATTGTAGTTATTATTATTATTATTATTATTATTATTATTATTATTACTGTTATTTTGGCCTCTTCATTTGAAGTTATGATTGACCCTCCATGCACATGCGCAGGCGCTCTCCTCTCTCTCTCTCTCTCTCTCTCTCTCTCTCTCTCTCTCTCTCTCTCTCTCTCTCTCTCTCTCTCTCTCTCTCTCTCTCTCTCCTCTCTCTCTCTCCTCTCTCTCTCTCTCTCTCTCTCTCTCTCTCTCTCTCTCTCTCTCTCTCTCTCTCTCTCTCTCTCTCTCTCTCTCTCTCTCTCTCTCTCTCTCTCTCTCTCTCCTCTCTCTCCTCTCTCTCTCTCTCTCTCTCTCTCTCTCCTCTCTCTCTCTCACTCTCTCTCTCTCTCTCTCTCTCTCTCTCTCTCTCTCTCTCTCTCTCTCTCTCTCTCCTCTCTCTCTCTCTCTCTCTCCTCTCTCTCTCTCTCTCTCTCTCTCTATATATATATATAATTGTCTGCTACTTACTCAGCTGAAGAATTATGCTAAGTAAATTTACAGGCATCAACACCAAATAATCTTGGATATTTGTTACACATGTCTTATTATCCCATCACACCTGACAATTCGCAATACTCAACATCTCTCTCTCTGTTTTTTTTCATGCTCAGGCCAAATGATGGTATACAGGGGTATTTATTTTTTTGGCCCATCCTAGTGTCACAGTTATAGAAAAAAGGTTGTTTTAAGTATAGATGTGGCTTATAACTATATGCTACTCGTTTTTATTTTAGAATTGATTTGTCTGAACTATACCAAAGAGGAGACAAGTCGGGCCATGACTTACTTAATGATCAGACGGCTGGACGAAAAATCACTCGTAATCAGAAAAGAAAGCACGATGAAATCAATCATGTACAAAAGGTAACTTGCATAATATACTTAGAGAAAGATTGTTTGTATTTTTATAATAAATTGTATCTTAGTCTGTATATCATTAATGGATTGCAGCAGCTTTTTTGTGAATGGGAATGATTATGCAGCCTATATATATATATATATATATATATATATATATATATATATATATATATATATATATATATATATATATATATATATATATATATATATATATATACAGGTATATATATATGTGTGTGTGTGGGTGGGTGGGTGGGCAGGCAGGCTGGCTGGTGCCAGTTAATGTGTAATGAAACAATATTTTTTTTTTTTTAATAAATGTGAGATAGTGTTTTTTAGCATTTGCTTGGCTTCCAGATGGTTTTCTTTGTAATGGAAATATGTTAAATATGAGAAGAATAAGTAGTCAGTTTCAGATTCTGGACAAGGTTTTCTTGGCACTTTGCAACCACCTAAAGCATACCATTATTGTAAAAGGCTGAATTACACGTACAGAATATCCATAATATATGTTAAATCAGAATTCACAAATGCTATTAGGAACTTGTAAAATCTTGACTGTCATTATTTACTGTATCAATGCTTTATTAATTACTTTAGGAAAACTAATATTCCAGTAGCTACTAAAGCTACAGCTAATGTTTAGAAACTGTTACATAGAAATTGAAGCTTGATTTCTTTATTGAAACTTTTTTCCTCAGACGTATGCGGACATGGACCCAACAACTGCTGCCTTAGAGAAAGAACACGAGGCCATCACCAAAATCAAGTACATAGATCGAGTTCAGATAGGGCGTTTCGAGATAGACACTTGGTATTTTAGTCCCTACCCAGAAGAATATGGAAAGGTCCCTAAACTTTACATATGTCAATATTGTTTGAAGTATATGAGACTAGAAAAAACTTATAGATACCATTTGGTAAGTAAAATGCATTACAGTTAAAGATGTTCTCTATTTTTGCATATAAAATGTACTCTTTTATATATATGTCATTACACTATTCCATATATCATGAGAATCACGCATAGTATGTCGTTTATTCCCCTGGTGAAAGAAAAGGATTGTACCTGTCATGTATGATATTCTGTATTATCTTTTTGATAGATTTTATAGAATGTTACGCTACGCATTCCTTGCTTTTATATTCTTTTATGAATCTCTTCTGTAACATCATATCAATATTCCTAAACACATTTCATGCATCTTACACTCAATGTTTGTGTGTAAATTATTAACAATATTACTTATAAGTTATGAGAAAATTTGTAGTCAGAGAATAGAATTGTATGTTAGAAAGAGATACTGTATTTAGTGTAAACACCAGTGCTCATATTTACATTTTTTATTGCATTGGAGTTCATGGCCTCTTGTCGTCTATTTCATTTAGACGACCTATCCTCAATTCTAGGGTAATAAAACCTTAATAAGCAAATTGTTGTTCCTTCTGAAAAACCAGAGTTGAATCAAGCAAGAGATATTAAAATCGTTAGATTCAGTATATACAACCAGATACATTTTTTCGTCATTGTCTACAGAGTGAGTGCATATGGCGACAGCCTCCTGGCCGAGATATCTACCGCAAAGGTACTCTCAGTATATATGAAGTAGATGGCGCTGACCACAAGATATACTGTCAAAACCTTTGCCTTTTGGCTAAGCTGTTTTTGGATCACAAGACACTCTATTTTGATGTTGAACCCTTTCTCTTTTATATTCTCTGTGAAATTGACAAGCAAGGAGCTCATCTTGTTGGGTATTTCTCAAAGGTGAGTTGGAATTCAGCACTTTTTTCAGCATGACATCCTACTTCACTTAATCTGGCAGAGTAGCTACAACTGAACCTGACAAGGGAAGCAGACAGGCCCTTTTCCTGCCCTGCCAATCTTACCTCTTTGTCGTTTTGCTACAAGAAATAAAATATCAGTAATGATGGAAATGCCAGCTTTGCCTTTTAGTGGGCTTTCTCTCCCCCACCTCTATAGAAATGTAAAGTTAAAGAGTGAAATAGTACTTCAACCTTTGGAATATGCCATAAAGAAACTAGCTTTCCCTTTTTGTTAACTTGCATTGCTTCAACACTAAGTTGTTATACCACTGACAATATAGCCTCTTTGAATGGCTGAACAGTAGTGTATTGATATACTGGATCAGCCGTGAAATTTAATCTTCAGAAGCTGAGGTTGCATTAAATGCATAACACCCATTCCACACCATTTATTTAATAAGAAAATTATGTAATCTCATTTGAAATGGTAGATGTTAACATACCAAATATTGGCTCTATGTTATAGGAAGAGGACACTAACAGAGTTCCTTTTTAAGATTTTGCCATTGGTAAAAGCTATATAATATTCACTTGTACTTTTTTGACGCAAAAAGGAAATGGAAATACTTACTTCCATCTTTCTAATGCCAAGCATATACTTCCTGAATTTTAAGATAAGATTAAATCTTCACTGTATTTAATTTATTTTGTACAGGAAAAAGAGTCCCCAGATATGAACAACGTTGCTTGCATCATGACTCTGCCCCCATTCCAGAGAAAAGGCTATGGAAAATTACTTATAGCATTCAGGTAGGACTTGGTCAAAATCTATCCGTGTTTATGCTGCAAACGGTTATGCAGATACTGTATGTTAATCATCAGTGTTAATGCAGCATATTTTTAGTCATACGTTTTTGTGAATAGAGCATTGGTTGCATATGATATGTCAATTGAGCTGGGAAGAGAGAGTGCAAAAGATGGGAATGAGTGGAGAAATAGTATGCATAGGTGACGCTGATTTGAAGGATTTCTCACACCTGCCTGCACAGTGAACTGGGACAGGTTTGTGTGTGTGTGTGTGGGGGGGGGCTGCCATGCAATGAAGCGGTGGGGGTAACTTAGCTGCAGCTGGTGGGTTTCACAACAGAAGACCTTACCCTGTGGATGACCCAAGCAGGGTGGTGTGGATATATGAATATTAAATGATCATTTAACAAGCTAGTTGGACAATTACATACTCGGAATTTAGCTAGTACACTCTGTTGATAGCTGACGACCAATTTGGCTGTTAGAGCATTAGAATGATATGCTGTACTGTATAGTATTGAGAACTGGGTGGCTTGTGGAAAACAACAAATGATAAGTTCTCTTCATGAGTAATGCATTACTATATGGTTAGTAGTATATCAGCCTCGGACCCTGTTAGTTGTGTATTAGCTACGGGCCCTGTCAGTCGTGTATCAGCTTCGGACCCTGTTAGTCGTGTATCAGCCTCATGGATTATCAGTCACACAAGTCTAGTGCCTCTCGCATTTTCCCAGGTGTATAGTCTCTTGTATATGTATGTATATAATCTCTTGTAATAGACTTTAAGGCCATAACCAAGTGTTTCCTTCAAGAACCTATATCAATAAAGTGCTATGAGGAGGGTTTGATGTATACTGTATTAACTTTTTATGAATATGTGTGCTGTGACTTGGCCTTCCCAAAGGGTATTGCAGCTATTGTGTATATAAAGCAATACTTTTGCCAAAATTTTATATTCTCATATAGTAGACATAGTGTTTCTGTTTATGAATCTTTTGCTTTCAGCATTGTATATACAGTATTTTACAATTCCATATAGTTATTAGTATTTTTTTTTATTTCAGTTATGAACTCAGCAAGATGGAATGTGTTGTGGGTAGTCCGGAAAAACCTCTGTCTGATTTAGGAAAGCTATCATATCGATCCTATTGGACATGGGTCCTACTGGAAATTCTTCGAGACTTTAAAGGCACTTTATCAATTAGAGATTTAAGGTATGTAGGTAATTGTATTTGAATTTATTCATAATATTCTTTCTATAATTCTGTGATTTTGCTCTCTCTTGCCTGCTCATGCAAGAGGAAGCTGCAAGATTGCAATTATTTTTTCCATATCAACTCTCTAATCATACTTATTCAATATGGATATGAATCTCTACATTGCAAAAGGTGAACAAGACTAAATTCACACCTCACCAGACTTCCAGTAGCAGTTGATGAGAGAAAAAGTTCCTTATTCGTACTCTCTGTATGTCATCATAGGAGGTACCCTAATGAGAAGGGAAAGCCCTGTTGATGGGAAAAAATCGTCTCATTCCCTGTGTATCAAAGAAATCGACTGATGTGGATAGAGAAATGTGGGGCAAGTAGTACTTCTTCTATCTGAAACTTTTTCTTGCCACAAAACACCTAGAAAAATCGAACTGAACTCTTTAAAAACTTGGTAAAGAGCTTCATAACTAAATTTATTGCAATAGATCCCATTGTAACACCATATACCAGTGTATTTGGAGGGACTGACAATCCATGCTGCCTCAGATACTTTATTTTGGGTATAACAACACTGCTACTCCATGTTAAATATTGTATTGTTGCTGTATTCAAAAGGAGGTGCTGTTTATTATGTAGCAAAAGTTCTTTTTCATTTTATTATAATTATTTTCCCTGTGGATGAAAAAAGCATTCCACCATTGTATTCCCCATTTTGTAAGAAGTGACTAAATGCTACCTTCATATTGCCCTTTGTGTCGGAGGATGAACTGAATGGGTAACTCTTGTGGTGTAGGTTACACATTGCAGACCTTGTTTTCTCTTCTTTTGAGAGCCAAATAAAACAGATAGGTAAGCGAAGGACTGGCACTCCCAGCCTTCCTATTTTTCCTTGCCACAGAATAGCTGAAAGAAGGGTGTAGGTGAAAGGATGTATTTAATCTCTTCACTGGCTAATTATTTCCAAAAGTTTTGCAAGTCCAGACGAATTGAGTGAAAAAAACTGAGAGAAGTCATTTTTTATATGTCTTACCTGTTACTGAGATGCTTCAAGTGGGGTTGAGGGATGTACAATTAACACAGAAATAATCGTCTCTGTCTTAGGAAGGCTCAGAGAGAGCTGGAAAAGACAGTACTTAGCGCAATTTTATATGATAACTTTTTGACATGATATATTTTCCTTGCTGAAAATGTCTGACTGGCAAAAATTAGATATATCGTCATTGCTGGGGAAGAGGTTTAGAAATGAGGCCTCCATTAATGATCATTTGTGGCTACTGGGCTGTGGTCAAAAGGAATATAGTATATAATTTGAAAGTAAAATATGAAGATGGAACCAGTTATACTGAGACCCTGTTACCTCAATTCTTTTGATAATATTTTGGCCCTCAGCTGTTTTGAACTTGATAGGGCATCTTAACTAAGTGTTTTTTTAATTTTTTAATTTTTTTCTTCCAGTCAGATGACAAGTATCACCCAGCAGGACATTATATCAACGCTTCAGAGTATTAATTTAGTCAAATATTGGAAAGGCCAACATGTCATATGTGTGACACCAAAACTTATAGAAGAATACATATCTTCATCTCAATTTAAACGTCCTAGGCTTACAGTTGATCCTACACTACTAAGGTAATTATAATACTCCTTTTCTTTATGTTTGGATTTGATATTGTTTATTTGCATTCTTCACTGTACTTCACCTTTGCACTCCAATTGCTGTTTCCAAACACTTAAAAAATGGAAAAGGATTTGTCTAAAAGGTTATACAGTACAGCCATAAAACACTATATTGAAAAGTAAGCATTTCTTAATCGGAAAATATGCCAAGGAAGCTGAACTTCTCTCTACGTACTGCCTTTTACCTGAATCTTATACCCATAGCTCCTCAGGTTACAATTGAACACTTCAAATCATAATAAATTGTAAACAAAAACAGTGTTTATGTGTTATTTTCAATTTTAATCATGAAGATCTTCAGTTTTTTATTTATATAACTATATTTCTTAATTTTATTCAACATTTTGTAAGAATATTCATCCTGCTTTTGATTTATGAGAAGTATATAAAGTTGGATACACCTTTCTTTAACAAATTTTGGACGGCTGAAGATGATATACAAGTTTAGGTTTCAGTCATTTTTTTGTAGGTATGGCCAAATATGAACCTTTGTCTGCTTTTGAATATGATAATACTGATATTTGAACTTTGGTTGACTCTCTTGGTTTTATGTTTAGTGTCGCTGTGCATGTACTTAGCTTCAAGCATAATGTAAAGTACTGCAGCTTAGAATATCAATATCTCTGAAGTTTTACATATATAATTTGCCTCTGATTTTCTTTAGCCAAGATATTTCTTTTAATAGCTTTCACTTATGATACTGTATTTATATAAGCTAGTCTTATGTAAGGTACAGAAAATTCCATCCAATATCAGCTAAAATATGGAAAAGCATCACATATCTCTCCTTGAAGGGGTTTGCATTTTAGTGTTTATCTTCCTGAGCTCTCTTTTCAGCACTAATAAAGAATATTATGATTGGAAAGCATTTTATGTATTCAAAGGTAACTTATTCCCATAAAATGATAGAGGAATATATATTCGATTCTGACTTAAATAGCCATACTTTTAATAACCTATCCTTTCTAGACCCAATTATTAATATTGAATAGTTGTTGCCATTGAAATTATGTTTGTAGTAAGTATATTGTTCTTGCAGATGGGCTCCTCCCAAAAGACAACAAAGCCAAAAGAAGAAGTGATTGTTCACTGGTGTGCGGAAGAGATCATGTAAATGTATGCCTTTATTGTTTTTTTTTTCGTATTATGATGCCGGTATTATTTTCAACTCATTGACACTTAATTCTGCAGCATCAGTATGTCTCTTTTCATGATGAACTTCTGGTGCACTTTCTGATGTTAAAGTTATTTTAATTTGTAGTCATTTCTTTTATGAACATATTTTGTCATCTAAGCTATATCATAAATATATATCTACCAAATTTTGATTATAAGTACTGTATATGATATATAAGCATTTTCATACAATATATAAATTTCATAACCTCCTGAGTGAAGACATGTTAGTTCATTGCGAGAATATTTTTATTTTCTCTATTTCGCCGTAGAAGATATCCTCTTACGGTTTTACTGTAGTTTGTTCTGTATCAGAATTTAATGTATAACATGCAAGTTATACCAAATGACTTTACGGAGTGTCCTATTACTCATTGTGTTGAAAACTTCAGCATTTCCATTTTATTTGCTGTGATAATTACACTGGAATATTCAATGAATATCCAAAAATTCCTTCAAATACCTTTTCATGTGATTGTCAGTCTTATAATAATATATGTTCTTATTAATGAGGGAAGAAAAATATTATCTTTATTTTTTGAGTTGTATGTTGAGACTAAAGGAACATCTCAGAGGATTAAGGACAAAAATTCCTCTTCTGCATGTTATAGAAGTTGACTGAAAGGGGTAAGGCAACAGACTTGGGCATTCCTCATTCTTTTCCTCTCTTGCTTCTAGAATACGCAGGGTGTGTTCAACCCTTTCTTCCTCAGTTCTTGATAAAGCCGTATCCATCATGCTCGCTTTTTTTGGAATGTGGCATCATGAGTTAAAATAAAAGATTTATAAACTTTTTATCCTCCTCTCATTCTTAATTCTATTCTCATACAGTAATAATTAATTTGAAAAACTTGCTCTTCTGGTTGTCATGTATATACCAGTAATCTATTACTCAACTTCATGCGTTTTCTCATTGTTAATTGAGATAGTACCACTCTCAACTTCATAGATCCTCTTGTAAGCAGAGTATGGCTTGGAGTTTTTTCCATCTCTCACTAGAGTCAGCAATATGGCTATAGCTAAGAAAAGAAAGCTTACATGATTACATAAAATAGAATCTTGCTTCCATATCTATAATCGTAGGCATTTTCTCATTGTCACTTGAGTGTCTAGGTCTTCATTACTTTGACTTTTATTTCTTGTTTATAAATCTTCTATTGTCTTGTTCTGGAGCTAATACTTTTTTCTTTTTGTGTGTATTTTATAGTGCCTGGGCCCGATTAGAGCAATTTTCTTTGTCCTTGTGTCACACATAAATAAAAGTATGCTAGCTTCCAGAACCAGTTCTCATTATAATTAAATTTTCGCATCAAACTGACTGATGTTACAGAGCGGCTCTTTTTATTCCTCATCTTATCCATGGAGGAAAGTCAAATACCCCTTATTGTGTTCCGTCATAATTTTTTTTTTAAATTGTCCTATAAAGCACTGGCATTATGATTGTTCTGTCTGTTTACTGATAACATACCTTATAATGTTAATACTCGAGTTTCTTCAGATGAACATTTAAACTACTCTGTAATAAAAAAAAATACAAAATACATATTATTCCTTCTTTCATACATTTTTGCTGGCCTTTTAAGAATCTTAATCATCGTTATTGATGATATTATCTCCTTATTAGTATCCTGTAGAAATCTACATTAATACTGTATTGATGTATTTTGTCCTCTACTCTTTATTTTTTTTTAAACTGCTAATATCTGTATGTGCAATATTATCTGTTAGGGCCTTAATAACCCAAAATTGAAGTGGATATTAAGTGAATAAATTCTAAGCACTATATTTTTGTAATTCTTTCTTTTCACTAAAACTAGCTACATGTAACAGTTCGCGGTATGTCAGTACTTGAAATATTTGTATAATCAGCATTTTATCGGAAATGGAGTTGTGGATCTTGGAATTAGGCTTTCTTGCAAATTTATATTCTATCACAAATAGGTTGATATAGATTGGATGGTTGGGAAATGTTGGTTCTCTTTCCTCTGCTGTACTGTTTATAATAATTCAGCAACATTTTAGCCTTAGTATACAATTGTCAAATCAGATAGTAGTTTTGTTCTCAATTTATTTGCATATTATGGCCTTGGGAGCTTTGTTACCTGGATAATTCAAAACTGTCGTATAGAATGCTAGTCTCTCTTAGTGAATATCAAATTTTAATTCATGTTTGATTAGGCTTTGACAGATTAACTAAGATGTTTGGTACAGCCCATCCATGCTAACATTCTATTGTAGTTAATGTTCATGAAGTATTTCTATAGCTCTCTATTCAGAATAGTTTTTGCGTGTCTGCACTCTTATGTGTCACTTAGTCCCATTTGAATTGGAGTGGACAGAATGCCCTTTGTAAAGTCCCATGGTAGCTTCGAACTCACGAATGCTAGGCTTGTCACTTCCCAGCTTGCTCTCTGACCATTTGCAGAAACACAAAAGTGCTAAATATCTATTCATTTAATAAATGCTCTCGTGATGGAAGGTAGAGACTGAATGCTTTATTTTTTCCACTGCATTCCATCAGAGGTGTAGAAAGAACTCTTTTAAGATTATGTTCCCTATATGTCTTTTATTTTTCCTATATGTTGTAGAAGTGACACTGGGAAGTGGGAGTACTATACTAGGTTGGCAGTTGCTTTCTCACAACTTTTATTACTTGAAGGTAAACAACAGGTAGAAGTACTGAGAATAGCGAGGCTATTCCAAAGCCTTGCTGCCTCAATTTTTTTATTACCGTTGTGGTCACCCAAATATTTTAAATTAATATATAATTACACAGGGGCTTTTATGTATTGTGCCAAGAAGGGTCTGGTTTCAAAATTTGGTGGATGAACTGTAGTTAAGAAAAGATGGCAGATACCATAATTACTTGGTGAATAGCAACCATATCACATTTGGATCCTTGGGGAGAGAACTGTCGTACTTTGAGTAAAATTGCTCACCTCTGATCCCATTTTCAGATATCCTTTTTTTCTTCTTAAAAAAATTACATGCCCATGGATAAGACCACTCTTGTAACACTTCTTGTATTTTTTTTCTTTTCTTTTTTTCCCCAAAAAAATTATTCAAGCACTGGGAAATTAGGTTTGATATTTGTATGTAGTCGAGAATTCATATTGAGAATATTTTTGAATGGGGTGTAGAAATTGATACATGGCCTAGAATTTGTGATGAGAATACTATTGTATTGGATTCAAAATTCCCACATAGTCGAGAATTTGTGTTGAGAATATACAGAATGGGATGTAAATATTGCAACATGGTCGAAATTTTGTCTTGAGGTATTGAGTAGGGTTTAGAAATAGCTGAAAACTGTGTACACTGTTCTTTCATGTTGTGTTGTGATTTAGTTCTCTAACCCCCCATCATTATTCAAGAACCATGAATGTTTAAAACTCTATATGAAAGTGCATATGTATGTTGTATTCAACCCATTCCCATGTACTTTAAATTGTGCATAGTTTACTGCACTAAACTTACTTTTCTTAAAACAGTCCAAATTCTGCATATAAACAGGACAGTTATTATAGTGTATTTTTCATGGGAATATATATATATATATATATATATATATATATATATATATATATATATATATATATATATATATATATATATATATATATATATATATATATATATATATATCTCAACACCTCACTATTTAAATGCAAGTGAGATGTACCGTAGGAGTCCATTTGATACTGATTATATATTTTTGTGTGTGTATGAGTTGGTGTGCATTCATGTGGTTCATAAAAGTTTCTCTTTTTTAGCAAAAGTCCACTTCTTTCTGTCATAATTATACATAAAACAATTAAGGCATGTTCTCAGCAGTTAGTTCCTCACAAGAAGGTAAAATAATACCATGCTTCATACACAAAGTATAGGTGAGTCTAATAGAAATAAAAACTACATTCTTTATTGTGGAATTTGTTGTTCATTTTTTGTTCTTATTTAAGTTGATCTCTTGTACCTGTTCAGATGTATACAAAATCTTGACATATACTTAGTACTGTGTGTGTATATTAATGATTAATAAATTTTAATTTTATATGTATTTTCATTTTTATTTGTATGCAATAAATTTATATCAATAATTATAGGGACTAACAACCTTGTTCTGCAATGACGAGGTAAGTTTTAACACGTTGTTATAGAGCATATATAAACTAAAAGGTCAAAAACCTCTCCTCAGCATTCCTGTATTAGTTTTAAATAGATTTTGTCTTTTCTTATTGTATTATTTGTCTTCATAAGTAATTTTTATTGAAGGAATGGTGTAAAACTCATTTATTAGTGTTACATATTTTAAAACATGAATTTTAGTTGCAAGGAACAAATTCTTATCTGTTAATTGTAACAGGTTCTAAAACTTTATTTTTAAAAGGTTGTAAAATGTCATGTTTTAAGTTTTAAAACTTTATTTTACATGTTGACATGTCACAAAACATTTATCTTCCATTGGAACAGGTTTTGAAATATTAGTTTAATCGTAAGGGACAGGTTTTAAAACTTTTTTTGGCAACAATCTAAAAAATTTAAACTGTTAGTAACAAAGTTCTAAAACTTTATCCTTAAGGTCTAACAATTTTTCTTATATGTGAATAGGAAGTTCTAAAACTTGTTTCTAGTTGTAACATGTTCGAAAACTTTTTTCTCTGCTAGTAAGAGGTTCTTAACCTTTACTTTTAGCTAGTGGTTCTAAAACTAATATTCGGTGTATAGTTTCTCAAGTTATTTTTCACTGAATACCAGGCTCTGACATTCCTGCTTTAAGCTGTAACAAAGTCTAAGCTTAATTTGCATTCGTGATTTACAAGTTCTAAAGCTTGTGATAAGTTTTAGTAAGTTGTAAATCTTTTATTTTAATGTGGGTAAAAGGGTTTAAAAATATTTTGCAAGGGAGTAACTGGTTCTAAAAGTTATGTATTTAAGCCATAAATGGCAGATGACCTATAGAAGATCTCCAAGAGAATGTCTTAATACCTAAATATGTTTACTCAAAAAAAATTTTGTCTGTGCATTTATCTATTAGACTAGTCAACCTAATTATCCAGACACTCAACCAACATTTTCTCAGACCCTCTTTTTCCCTTCCTGATCCTCCATAATTCTACCTTTACCTTTTAAGGATCAACTGTAGTTTACCTTCATGTGCTTAACCTTATCATGTGCACATATTCATATTGCTCTTCATCTCATCGTTTTACTCTTCTTTCCCCATCATCTCCTCCTTTACTTCCCCTTAGTCCTTTTTTTTCTTCTTTTTTCTTCCTTCTTCACTTCCCTTCAAACAATCTTGAGCTAACATGAATAAGTGGGGGAGCTAATGGCTGCCCCTTGTCATATTTCCAATGATTTCTTAAAAGGTGTCGGTGTTTCCCCTATAGGAAATGTCTGGATTGTCATCTCTCTCTCTCTTTATTCCACTTTTACTTATTTCTGTGGTTTATTAGCAACTAACAAAGACCAACTTAAGCTTGTGTAACTAGTAGTAAGTTGGACCATGGCTACAATCGCCCATTGCGATACTACAGCTGAAGATAATTGTGAACTAAAATAGGACTATCCAAGACAGTTCGATGTCAAGTCTTCCTTCAGTTAGTTCTTTTTTTATGCCTACATCAATGTTGAATATTCTTGGATATTCATTACGCATCTCTTATTTTCCCTTCACATCTGACAAGTCACAGCACTCCCCATCTCTGTTTCTCTTCGATATAAATATTCTTCGTGCCCAGGCCTGATGAGGCTGTTTTATGTTATTATTTTTTTTGGCCTGTCCTGGTATCACAGTCATAAAAAAACATGTTCTCTACCAGGGTACGGATAACCATAATACAGTGGACCCTCGCCCCATGAACACTATTTACGAGCAAATTTTGTATTGCCCCCCAAATAAACCCTCGAGTTCAGAACACGCATACACATGCACATCCGACCAGGTGACGGCGTGGTTGCTCACAGTTCTGCATTGGTGCCCACGCTGTGTTTGTAGTTTGTTCTTGTTCTTTCTTTGTAGTTCTTGTTCTTTCTTTGTAGTTTTCCATTGTTTTGTGTTTACTTTAAGCTAGCCCTCATTACGGCTTCTAAGAAAGTAAGTTCGTTAGTGACAGTGGCGTAAAAAGCCTAAACGTATTTTTAAACATGAAAATGGTTGTGCCCTGTGGTGGCGGACACAGCATCAAAGAATAGCCCTCACGTAGTCCCTGCGTGTCGTAAGAGGCGACTAAAAGTGGATGGGGCGAGGGGACTGGGAATTCCCCCCCTTGTATTAACCTCCTGCGAGACGTCAAAGAAGATGGGGAGTAGAGGGGAGAATAACTTCTCCCCAAACTCTAGTTTTGTGGTGTCTAAATGCGCGTGGTTGTAGTACGATAGAGAGCAAAAGATGTAAGATTGGATATATGTTTGGTAGGAGGAGGATGGATGTATTGGCAAGGAGAAGTGTCATTTGGTGATGTGACAGGTAGGGTGTCTGGGGTTGAAAGGAGGAGAGCGAGAGAAGGTGTGGCATTATTGCTGAGTGAATGGATGGTATATAAGGTAATGGAATGGAAAGAAGTGTCATCCAGGCTGATGTGGGTGAGGGCTAGGATAGGTAGGGAATGTTGGGCTTTTGTTAGTGCGTATGGGCCAGGATGTGAGAGAAGAGAGGAAGAGCGGGATGAATTCTGGAATGAGTTAACTAGGTGTGTGGATGGTCTGAGTAGAAGGAACTAAGTAGTTGTGATGGATGACTTGAATGCCAGAGTTGGTGATGGAGAGGTAGAAGGTGTTGTAGGAAAGTATGGGGTACCAAGTGGGAATGAGAGTGGCGAGAGACTGTTAGATATGTGTGTGGAGCAAGAGTTGGTGATAGGTAATAGTTTTTTCAAGAGGTTAATAAATAATTATACATGGATGAGAGTGGCAAATGGAAGAGTGAAAGAAAGAGCATTGATGGATTATGTGTTGGTAGCAAAGAGCATGATTGGTAGAGTGAAAGATGTGCATGCATTTAGGGGTGTGGCTGCTGGGATGTCTAATCACCTTTTGGTTGAAGCAAAAGTGGTAGTAGCAAAAGAGTGGGGAAATAGAGTGGGGGGATGGTAGAAGGTGGAAGAGTTGAAAAAGCCAGAGAAGAGACAGGAATATCAGGAAAGGGTGAAAGAAGAGAAGTTGGGGATTTAGAGGAGGAATGGGGGTTGATGAAAGAATGTTTTGTGGGAAATGCAAGTGATGTGTGTGGAAAGAGGTTTGTTGGAGGTGGCATGAGGAGGGGCACCCAGTGGTGGAATGAAGGTGGAAGAGAAAAAGAGGGCTTTTGAGGAATGGCTGCAGTGTAAAAGTAGGGAGAAGTATGAAAGATATAGGGAAAAATGTGGAAACCAAGCAGAAGGTAGAGGAAGAGAAGAGGTTGGCAAATGTTAGGTGGGGACAGGATTTTAGTAGGTCATATGAGGAGAATAAAAAGAAGTTTTGGAAAGAAGTGAAGAGAGTAAGGAAGGGTGGATCGAGGATGGAAGAGACAGTGAAAGATGTGAATGGACAGCTGTTAAGAGGGAATGATGCAAGGAAAAGATGGGCAGAATATTTTGAGTGCTTGCTGAATGTTGATGAAGATGGAGAGGCAGCTATAGTGGCAGTGGGGGGGGGGGGGTTCAAGGGCCAGTAATGGGAGATGAAAATGAGAGAGAGATTACAAGAGAGGAGGTGAAAAGGGCATTGTATGAAGCGAAAGCAGGTAAAGCACCTGGAATGGATGGGGTGAGAGCGGAGATGTTGAAAAAAGGGGGTGTGACTGCATTGGAATGGTTAGTGAGTGTGTTTAATATATCCTTCTTGTTGTCGGTGGTGCCAGTGGAATGGGTGATTGCTTGTATAGTGCCTCTATACAAAGGTAAGGGAGATGTGTATGAATGCAGTAATTTTAGGGGTATAAGTTTGTTGAGTGTGGTAGGAAAGGTGTATGGTTGTGAAGCGACACAGGTTGTGGAAGAGCTGGGAGGATGGGCTGTGGCACTCCAGCAATGCCATCTGAATGGTCGCTAGCTCCCTCGTCATTGCCCATAGAGCAAAGTAATCCCCTTATTGTTTTCTTTTTTTGATGTCGGCTACCCCCCAATTAAAGGGGGAAACAGCCAAGGTAGATAGATAGAAATGAAAATGGTGTTTGTGTTTCTGATCTCGCCACACAGTATAACATGGCGAAGTCGACTATCGATACTATTTTGAAAAATAAAGAGGTCTTTAGGTGGCTGATGTGGCTAAAGGAGTAACTATATTAACAAGAATAGGTCACAGTTGTTAGAAGAGGTAGAAAAGTTATTGTTGGTTTGGATAAATGAAAAACAGCTGGCTGGAGATAATGTTAGTGAGGCTGTAATATGCGCTAAAGCTCTACAAATACACCATGATTTAATAGGGAACACTAAGAGTTCTAGTTTAACTAAAATTGACGAGGTTGGTTTGATATATTTCGTGGACGAAAAATTTAAAGAAATTTTTAGTAAGTGGAGAGATGTGCAGGGTTTTATTGAGACTAATCACTTGGACAAAACTGTGAGTAACTGAGCAGTGAACATTTTAAGTGACAATGTGATGTCTCACAATGAAAAAATACAAATTTCTCTGGATCATTTTCTTGTGCCAATAGCCAGAAAGCCACCTTCCAAAGAGAACATAGAGAGAACACCAGAATTACAGCCTCTACCTGTACACATAGATGACGTTTTTAAGGAAGAGGAATCTCCTTCTAATGAGTAGTCCTCCTCCTCCACCACCATTCATGTGTGCCAGCAACATCAACCACAAAGGTAAATACAGTAATGTACCATGTATTATTTTAGCGGAGCAGAATTTTAATGTACTTTTCCTATTATAGGTGTATTTATTCCTTTTTATACTCATAAATAAAATTAAAAAATTTATATTTATGGTGATGAGGAACCAAGTAATTGAAATTACATGCATTCCAAAGGGAAAATTTTTTTTGCCCCATGAACAGGGTTTAGGAACGGATTAATTTCGTGACCAGACGTATGACTGTACGGATTTAATGAAATTTTTTTACTATATCTTTGCTTATGACATTACTTTTGTATAACATTCTTTGAG
This sequence comes from Halocaridina rubra, assembly GCA_037179515.1. Taxonomy (NCBI): domain Eukaryota; kingdom Metazoa; phylum Arthropoda; class Malacostraca; order Decapoda; family Atyidae; genus Halocaridina; species Halocaridina rubra. Next base: position 34,600 of record JAXCGZ010009864.1, read on the forward strand.
GAAATATGTAAATAAGCATGCATATGTCACATGAATGAGAGAGATGTCAAAAACCACATGAACAAGCACTGACAAATTCTTACTTACAAAGACCTCAAAGAATTGCCACAGTGTTCAACATGAAAGGAAGAAGGAGAAAAAGCAGCTGGAGATGCTGTGTCACAGCAGTCACTGTGGGTGCAGATGAAGTTAGCTACATTTTTTCACAAGGATCAAGAATTGAAGGATATGATTGAAGAGTACTACCATTTGATGGAACAAAGCCTACGTGTTACCCATCGGATAACATCTCAAGTAGAACCCACACAACAGGTTTCTGATGAAAGCATGAGAAAGAAGCAGCAACTTTCTATAACTTTTTTACGAAGATATCTGATACTGTGAAGTCTCCTTCCACTCCCAGTACACCACAGCATCATCCTTCTGAGAACTTCATATTACACCTTCAAAACGCCTATGTTCTTAAGTTGAAGATGACATAGATGAGATGATCCTTTTGACATCTCGCCAGAAGGTTCATGTTAGCCTGACATCTCATCATTTTTCTGCAGAGCCACCTATCTTGTCAGTTCCTTCCAGTGGCACTGCAGACTATCTTTGTTGTCACAGTCATTATCATCTCAGCCAGTGAAAGCTACCGCAGAAGAGAAGTTTTAACACAGTTTTTATGAGAGATAATTAATGGGCCTGCCTGAGAGCTGGAATAAATTAGAGAATGAATGAGTGGTATGTTTTATGTTCATTGTATTTTTAAGTTTACTTTGCAACATGTATAACTAGTAACAGTCAAACAACATACTCAGCAGATATGTTGCATACTGAATAAAATAATGTTCATATAGAGGATAGGTAAATTTATTACAGTAATCTAAGTATGATTTAAAGTATACCGGAGGGTGGAAGTAGTGTATATGCAATATATCAAAACCATTAAAAAAGGGGATTGATAATGCGCAGATTTTATCTTGCGTAGCTAGTGTGGGCGCCATTTGTTTTTGTAAGATTCAGGGTAACTATATAGTACTTATAAATAAAAATCATAGTATTAGAACCTTTTGTTCACAAATACAAACAAAAACCTGCTTAAGTTATAGTACTTCCATACGTAACTAAAAAATTTTAGATGCTGTTACATATAAAAAAAAATGACTTCAGAACCTGTTACTAATCATAAAAAAATAGCCTCTGTAATTACAAATGCTCTTTAGGAATATTGTCTCAGTGTAGCATACCCATAGAAGCCGTTGCTTACAGTTTAAAAAATTCTTTATTTACACCTTGTGAGCGAGACTTTTTTACATAATATTCACAGCAGTGAGAGCTTTTTTTGATCAGCACAATATTTTTATCCTAACATGACATCAAAATCCATTTAGAGCCAGTAGGTTGACCACAACTGAAAAGGGAGGCAGGGGTATTTCATCTTGCCCTTCCCATCATCACCCGTTCTGTCAGATGTTCTGTACGCCTATCCATTTTAATCAGCTTTTATGACAAGCAGGGAATGCTTGGATAAAATTCTCTTTCCATTTTATTTGGCTCTTACTATGCACAGGTTACACAAAGACAGCATTTTATCTCTTCCAATCCCTTCTGCCATCTATGTCATACAGGGAGTGCCGTGGTGGAAGTTCTCTTCTATTTTGCCAAGAATAACAGTAAGACTGCAGGACGTTATACTAATGAAAAATACCATGGTGGATAGCAGTATTGCGAAGGTTAGAGCACTGGATTCGGGAAGTGACAGACCCGCAGTCAAACCCGTTAAGGGGGCCTTATGAAGGCCATCCAGCCTTAATACCCCAACTATAACTTGTCAGTGTCTACCCCCATAATGGGGATTAGCATTGATACATAAAACGTCAAACATACAAATGATGATGGGAACTACTCCTTTTCCCCCTCACCAAGAATAAGAACAAGACTACAGGATTTGATTGAATAAAACAAGAGAATGTTTGTGAACAAATGTCACTTCACAATTGTTCAAATCTTTTATTTTTCTAAACTTAATTCTTAACCTCAGTGACTAGTACAAACATGGTTTACTATCATGATCTTATTAAGGCCTACAAACTGCTTTGAAGAGTGCTTGGCTCATAAGTGAGTTTACAGAAAAAAAAACTCGCCAGAAAACCTATTACATACAATCTATGCATATATCAAACAAAAATTGTTAAAAAAATTTCTTTAGCTATTGAGTTTTTCTGAAGGTTTAAGTAATTTTGAAGTGAAGAATGAACAAAAAAAAATTGCAAGAACGATTCAAATTTCTCGTTTGCTGAAGTACTATAGAGCTTAAGTTTTCCCATATTCTTGCAATTATCTGGTGTTGAATTTTTAGTCTTTTCTCTAATTTGAACATTGTTATGAAACTTAGGTCTAAACTTAAATTGTCTGGGAGATGTTATTTTACTAGTGTGAAAAGGCTGAGAATAGTACGTTAAAGACTATCGCTTTTGCTGTACTAATGGGGAGTACTGTCTTTTAAATTTTGGAATTTTAGAACTTAAGAAAGAATATTGTATACTAATAATATTGTATTCCATATCACTATATATAATTAATATAAAATTTTTAGTTACTGTATTGATGTAAAACAATAGAACACATTATAACATCAGAACTTTTGGTTTGCATTTTGTTGCAAAGTATTCTTGGTTTTTGACAAAAGTTGTATGTGCTTAGTCTAACACTAAAATATGCAGCAGTTGTGGAAATCATATATGCGTCTATGTAAATGTTACCTATATTCTAACTGAAAAACCATTCTTGTAATGTGTATAGTATTCTGTAATCAAGCTCAACATCAGATTCTAGTATTGCTAATAAAGAAAATTATGGTGCTGCATAACATTGCTCGAATAAGAAACAAAGCGATTGTGATCTGTATTAGAAGGATTATATCATGGTGGTTATATAAATCGTTTAGTCCTGATTTATAATTATTCTTGCAAAAGAAAAAAAGGAAGGTATGTTTAGTTATATTAATAAAAGGAATTGATTGTGATATATAAAACATTTCTATTATAATTTTGATTTGACTTTAACGGAACAGCACAAAAATACAGTTGTGCACAATTCCTGTACAAGGATGAATTCATACAAAGGTTACCAGAAGCTGAAATAAAAAGAAGGTAGAAATAGACATGACCACTTTCCAAATAAAAATAGGAAAAATAAAAATAAGAAGACCTTTGAAAGATGAAGAGAAAGCCAGGCAGACATTCAAAATAAAAGTCAGTGAAGAAGACCTCTGAAAGACGAAGAGAAATGACAACATATATTCATTAAAGTACTCAATTGTCAGAGCAGTAGACCTCTAATAGAGGAAAAATAGCAGATATTAAACAAGTCAAGGGACAAAGGTCTTTGAAAAATGAACTAAATGAAAAGAATATCGTAAACAAGCATAAAATGATCTCTGAAAGATGAACAGAAATGGCGGCAAATCGTTAATTCAAGTTAATTTTCTTTGGTCAAAGGAGGAAACCTCAATGAAATGAAAGGATAGGAAACATTCAACCGAGTAAGTTCTGGTCAGTGGCAGACCTCTAAACGATAAATGGAAAGGACACAAAGTATATTGGTAAACTTCAAGTCAAAATAGGAAATGTAAAGAATATGAATAGAAAGCAAAGATTCATTTCTGGATACTCAAGTCAAAAGTAAGTGACACCAGTTTTGCTCTAGTATATCTAATAACGCAACCAAATATAAAACTCAGATGTCCAAAGTTATATCCTCCATTATTGCTATTAATGGAAAACTTGACAGATAATATCTCAATGCATATAATACATATGAAGGAGGATAGAAGTTATACAGACCTGTCTTCCCGTATATATCAGAAATTATTTCTTAAATAGCTGTAATTACACCTGAAATGCTTTCTTAAATAGCTGTAATTAGCTAGTTTATATCTTAAGTGAAGCACTGAATCCCAGTATAAGAATTGTATATACTAAAGAGACGAGAGAGCCTTTGAGGAAGGGGGTGTAGCAAGTGAGCAAGGAATCATTACGCTTGTAACCTGTGTCTTATTACCTACTCATATGAAACATAAGTTCTGGCATTGCACTCAAAATAAGCCAAATTCCGTCAGATTTGGCTGAATATAAAAAAATTTAACAGTTTTTGTTTACTTCTTGTCCTTAAATTGAGGGTAACGAGAAACTGACAACTCTGTTGAAAATTGTAAGTAACAACAGCTTATTTTCCATATAACTGTTATAAGACAGATGTAGTAACATTATACAGATCTGTGCCATTCCAGTGTGAATTTAATCATGTGAAGCATTTTAATGCATTTAAGCTTACTGAAATTATATTTGCTGTGTTAATACGCAGATTGCTGTAAAGTATGTGTTTATTTTTATGATAAGTGATATAAATGGAAAAGCACAATAGCTGATAATGTTCACCAAGCTGTCCTTTCTAAATGTCACTGAAAAATGTGAACAGAAACTGTGTATATGTACAAGTTATCTCCCAATTATAAGTATTTGTTCATACTCTAAAAATGCTGGAAAAAAACGTAATATAACAGAGCTTCTAACATTACCATATGACGTAATTTTATTGCATACATACATATGTATGTTGGTGAGTTCCTGGGTACAAATAATATATGGTAAGATTGTATTTTTTATAATGCAAACGCAAATAAATATTGTGGAGATTAGCAGAAAACCTATTACATATGTTATCATAATGCTAGCAACTATTGTATTTTACATATAAAAATGACAATAACAAAAACACTCATTCCCAAATGCTAGAAGTAAATGACAATTTTTAAGATGTTAAAGTACATATAAATAAAAAAAAGTGTTTTATTATGTATATACATCAAGGTATTTGAGGTTGAAATATATGTATACAGAAAAATAGTGTAGGCCTTCATAGGTACAGATCATTATAATTAAATATACAGGATTTTACTTGTAACTTTCATTGGATTAGGTAATTGCAATCATTCAAGGCTAATAGAATCATCATATATCATTAGCCAATTTTTGGGTAGTATTCACAGACCTTCCTTAGTAGGTTATCTAACCACATGACATCTTTTGTAACATTTACTTTGAAACACTTTCATATACAGTACAATATATTCATATATTGCACTTTTGTAGCAAGTCTGTTATATTACCATTTTGATTCCAATTTTAAGTGATGAATATGAAGATTTATAATTAAACTGCAGATTTAAGAAATTAGACAGCAGATTTTAAGGAATTGTACATATGTAATTTATATAGCCATTTCAAAAGATGGTTGAACGTGTAAATGAAAAGAATGCCACCAGGAGCAAAGTAAAAGTGCATTAAGGTAATAGACACGAAGGAATAAGGCATTAGTTGATACTTGTCTATTGACCTGAAAAGGATCTTTGAAGCTTCAAACGTTAACAGCAAACTAGCCGACAAAGACCTCTAGCGATGCAAGGTGTCTCATACATTTTGTCTACCGGCTAATATTATGGTTTTTGACGTTGTTTGAGTCTGCATCAAAGCATCCTACGTCTCGTGTTTGCTCAAGCTAGAGCTTTGTAAACGTCAATGGCTAAACTATCAGTTGCTTCTATCATTTTTAGTAAGACCTGTTTAATGGACAAAGTTCCTCTCTTAAACGGTCAAAATTAAATCCTACATCACTAAGCACAATTTGAACTTGCTTTTTTACAAGGCAGATTTAATATTTTTATTTCCACTGAGAAGCAGAAGAAAGCATCAAAACTGCTTATTAATTATTTACACAATATGCTACATTCTGTGTATATTACCATCATTTGCACTAGAGAATTTCTGAGTAGCGACTTCCCTCAAGAATACGCATAAAGACTAAGAAAACACCAGACAACGTGAATCGTTATAGGATAACACTGCAAGTCTTTTTCTGCAATGGTTCAACAGTGACGCTTGAACCAAAATCATGTCATGCCTTGCTAACTGTGGCAACTCAGTGGGATGAGACAAGGCAAGCACTGTTACCAATAACAGATTCAGTGTGTGTTTGGTTCTACATAGCACTAAAATAAAGGCTCTTTAACTGAAATGTACAGGACAAGGCAATGCAATTTTTGTAACAATTATGAGTCTCTTGCTGTAGATATGGAAAAGTTAAGTTTCTGCTAACAGCAAAATAAATGTTAACAGCACAATATTATGACTAACCCTGCTTAAATACTCTACCAAGTAGGCGAAGCCTTTTTTTTTTATTTTTTTTTAAGCTACTATTCCACCACCCTATCCAACTCACGGACCATATCATGGTTCAGCAGATAAATATACATCATGTTCATGTAGTAACAGTGTTAGCGAGTAGTATATATGATTTGTTGTGAACAAATACAACATGAATATTCAAATTACCTTCGCAGTTCATTATTTGGTTCCTGTGATGAGATAAAAATACATCAACTAGGAGGTCCTCATTCCTTTTATCATTTACTGTACCTTTCTGGATACTTCAATACAGGAAACATAGATGATAACCAAGCTTTTGGTTATAAATAGAATACATATTCCCTTTAAGATGGCTTCATAATATAGCTTAACTCTTACCATCATCTATGTGTCCAGTTTTTTGTTCAGAATATTTGTAAACAATGTACCCCTGTGCAATGAAATATTACCATATACTGTATAGTTTATATGAAGTGACAATATTCCATTTAAAACCTCACATGAAAATCATGAGTATTTGCATAGTAGACCAAAGATTTAAGCGGTGTTAATCAGACAGTCATACAACAAAGACACATGTAGATAGAGATACTAGAATAGGTCGAGAGAAAATTGTTTTCAAAGTTTATACTCCTTTTTTTTTCCCATATTCATAAACCTAGTACTGTATATAAATACTTAAAACCTGCTTTGTAATGTTAAGAAGTGTCTTTCAGAAATAATACAATCCTCATGAATGTATAAATTTCACTTTTACTGATAGGGCTTAATAAAAGTTTACTATGAACTAAACCTATTCCAGCATTCCATTCTCTCAGATTCAGAATTAACAGGTGCACGAAAAGGCAGTGTGGTATACTACAAAATAGCAAAACTTGCATTTTTTCCAACTTCCTTCTTTTTTGGTCTGAGACTGAAAAGCTCAGTTTTCTATATATTTATGATCTCTGCTAATATCACATCCCTTTTATAATGCAACACTTATCTCAATATTTATAATTATGAATGAATTTTTTGATCTTGATTGCGTATATGTATGAAGCATATGTGTAGTGATTACTTTTCTGTGTAAAGGTGATATTATGTGTAAATATCTGCTATCATTTGTATTCAATATAGTGTAAAACAACTTATATTGCTGTAAACAATTATGCTTCAGTATTATGAACAATTGAGATAACAGCTCTAACAGTTAGAGTGCTAAGTTGTTTGCATTGCAAACAGCGTGATTATGCTGCTGTATCTCTTGCTACCTGGTAATATAGGGCCTTAGACATTTTGTAACTGTTCCTATGTCTTGCTGATAGCATTATATTTACTCTCAACATCAAAGTCATTTTGAATACTGTATTTCATATTCAAGAAGTTACACAAGACACCAGGAACTTTTTAAAATAATAAAAAATTGACATATTTGAGAACTGAAAGTTTTCAGTTTTAAGGGTATATATACATGTTTTATACATATGCTGTTTTCAGCAAGTTGGGCACATAAATATTTTACACAAAGTAATAGAGTAGATGATCTGGAAGTCACCAGAAAGTTAAAATTATTGCAGTAAATTACATGGTTGTACTTAACCACAGGCAACAAATTAACTCATACAAACAATATATGAATGGTTTTCATATTATAAACATATACAAGGTACATAATTTTTGGAAGTGCTCTTCCTTCCGATGAATAAGAAAATAGGACAGAATTTTGACATGATGAGCTTTATATTAAAAACTTCCAGATTATAAAAGAAGTACGTACTTAATTACCATAATGCTATGTATAAACCACATCCTAAAACAACCAGGATTTCATATTTATTTGCTTAAGGTTGATGATTTTACTTACTCTTATTTCTTCTGCTTACCTAGAAAAGTTTTGCAAGAACCATCAGAGCAGCAGCAAGCCACACGGAGGCCACAACTTTAGTGCCGGGGTTGCAGCCGTCTGTATTGCAGTGGCAATAAGTAACCATAATGTCCTTGGTGCCAGTCCTGGTGTAACATTCTCCAGAGGGGTATTTGTCATCATCAATCCAACCGCATCCACGGACTGTTCGCGTCTTTCCTTCAACTGAAAGAAACAGGAATTCCGATGCTTTTCGGGAAAGAATACAAATGCTACATATACTATCCTTCTTGATTCTGTAGCATAGTTATACTGTATTTTTACTTGCATTCTGTTGAATCACAAAGGAAAACTGTTGCTAGATTCTGACTCAAAAAGAAATCAAAGAGTAGGATTATCAGCTAAAATATTAAGGACACTCATGAGTTAAAAAAACTGTTATTACTATAGAAGTTAGAATTTGCAAAATGCTTTGAAATCTTGAAACACGTATTTGGTATCTGTGTTTTTGAAAATTCAGAGAAACTTTTTACGTCTATTTCATTAAATAGATTTGATACAAAATAGAAGGCAGGATTTAAAAGTAGAGTAAATGTATTAATGTACATTTTGAGAAATGTAAATGAAGATTTAAAGTTTTGCTCTCTATTAAAGCATTTAGACTGGATTTTATTTCCATACAGAAGGCTCTGCTCGCAAAGGTATTTTGGAAATGAAAATAATTATACCATATTATACTAGGCAATTAAATTAACAACATGCATAATACAGCTGTGTATTCTTGCATGCTTTGTAACCAAAGCATAGTTACCAATATGCAGTATTATTATCTAGTACCCTTTATCAAGATTTACTTCCTAATGAGGACAAGAACACTTGGTAACATTTAAAATATTAATTAGTCCTCGTATATTAAATCAAGTATACAACGCTTACAAAACTGCACATAAGCATGAGGTAACAGGAATAGATAATTTAAACTGTAAAACTCCAGCTTTTATGCATATTCCTCAAAAGATTGCATAGCAGCAGATATGTGAGAGAAGGGCCTGGATACCGACATGGCAGATAGCAGAGGCGGCTCATCAAAATAACAGCTGCCTCGTATAAAGACGGGCTCATAAAGCTGACGAAGAAGATAGACCCTCTTCCACTGAACACATTTTCCTGTTTCTACATACATATTGTATATACAATTCAAGAAAATCAACCGGTAAAGACTATTTGTTCTGTGTATGACTGTTATATATAACAAAAAGTGACTCACTGTGTTGTACAATTTTACGACAATAAGCAGCTTCCATGTTAGGTAGGTGCTCTCTCCTGAGCTGACTGCAATCCACTTGCTCCAAAGTATGCCTGTCAAAGTCGTATTCTCCACATCGGGGATCAAGGGCGCTGTTACACTGCCAGCATAATAAGGAGTCCCCTGCAAAATAAAATATAATCTTACTTGCCTAGTACAGTGGTAACATGCTGGCCTTGCATTCGCGAGGTCGACAGATCGAGCCTTGTCCAGGCAAGAGAGTTTAAGCTGTTTACTGGGGAGGTTACTGCTGTGGCTGGGCACCACATTGGGGGGGTTGGGGCTTGCAAAGGCTGACGCCTGCCAGAACGGGGGCGATGCCCTTGACAGGGGAGCTAAAACCCAGTAAACTTTAACTTCTCATGCCAAGAGGCAGGTTTATGTATCAATATCATGCCTTCTGGTATGGTGAAATGATTTGTATGAGAAAAAAATCTGCAGATATCATCAGGAAAGAAAAGTTTGATTACTGACATCTGTCTGAGTATCTCAGTATAATAAAAGGTTTTTATATGAATGAATTAATGTTAAAACAAGAGGGTTTACAGGATTAAAGTATTATCATAACAAAAAGATTTACATTTTTAAAGTCTTATCATGACAAGGAAGCTAACATGAATAAAGCATTGGCATGACAAAGTACAGTAGTTTACATAAATTATTATGACAGAGGTTTACTTGAAGAGTATTATTTTGACAGGTTTATTTGAATAGAGTATTATCTTGACAATGGGGTTTATTTGAGTAAAGTATGACAATGGGGTTTACATGAATACTTATCATGAGGAGGGGTTTCCATGAATACATATTTTTGGACAAAAAGAGATATAGAATATGGAGTTATGACAACAATCTTCATATGAATAAATGATAAAGGGAACTGGACTTCTTTGAAATTAATTATCATAAACGGGAATGTATGAGTTAATAGTAACATATATTATATTATGGCGACAGGATTTATATGAATAATGAATTAAGACACAGGTGTATGTTAGAGTTGGGTAAATTTTGAGAAAACGTCATGAAAAGTATTATGACAAAGGGGGTTATTATGAATAATATAAAATTATGATATTGCAGATGCTATCAATACAAAATCTTCTTCGTCTACATCTTTTCACACTTTTATGTGGGGTCGATATTTCTGGCCAGTTTTCTCCATTTGTTTCTGTCCCATACCTCATCACCCAACACACCCTTAGACCTCAGGTCGTCGTTGATGCAATCCATCCACCTACGCTTTGGTCTCCCTCTCCTTCTCCTACCCTGTAAATCCATTTCCATCACCCTCCTCCCAACATATGATAAAATCCATCAGTGAATATTGCTATGTTAATGAGGTAATATATATGAAAAAGACCTATAACAAAGAGTCCTTTATGAAAAAAAAGTATAAATATGACGTGAGATTATAAAAACGAAGTTTAATTCTGACAATGAGGGTTATATGATTGCGATGTAATTATGACAAAGGGGCTTATACAGAAGTATGATATACTGGGGCTCACGAAAATGAAGTATTATTATGACAGGGTTTTGTATAAATACATGAACATTACTAAAGGACAGGTAAAAAGGGTTTATTTTGACTAATGGTGACGGTATCTGGCTAAGAGAACCAAAGTTATTGAGAGGAACGTTAATAAGTTTCCAGATATGATGTAAGAATTAACAGAAAACATACTGGCTAGTACAGAATGTGGAAAAATAAGGCACTATATATGTATACGGCTACTACACGTAGTCCTATTCAACCTTTCCTATAAAGAAAAAAGTTTTAAGTCACTATTAGCCCCCGATACGGGGGTGGACACTGACAGAATGCAGGGTTCCCATTACTTTTTTTTTTCCATCTCCAAATCCCTATAAACTGACGCAGATATATAGAATACACTTCATTTGGAGTCTCTAAATAGGTACCTCTAAAGATGCAACCCAGCCTCTAACAATAACATAAACAGTGACATTAATATTCTTAAAGATATTACATTATTATTTCTTACATATATATGCTCTGATCTTAAAGGATTACTCGGGACAGGAATGGTGAAAAAAATTGGCATTATTAAAATAAGCTTTAGTTTAATTTACAGATTTGTGTAAACTTAAGTGCCCCGGTAACGATCCAAGGCACCTGCAATCGATGCCAAATGGCAGGTCCCAAAAAAGAAAAATCTTCCAGTCACACATTTTCTCCCAAATCCCAGAAGTTAAACCCACTTCCAAGTGGCCTTCAAAAAACGGGAAAAAAATGGGGAACGAAGCGATGGGATTAAAGGCGAACCAACATTCGAACAAAGTCCAATTCCCTTCCCACCCAGTGACGTCACCGCTTACGTCTACACCTTGCTTTGATCGCTGCCACGACGCGTCTGGAAGAGTTCTCTTACGTTTATTACAAGGGAATGAATTCCCGAATTGCCATTCTCGCCCGTTACAGGGGGAAAGGACTTACGTTGACGATTCACTAACGTTTAGTGGAAAAAGTTTAGAAGGCCTTTCCAACTTTGATGATGTATTTGTTGAATAAAATTTGTCTTAAGAATTTTGAAGGTGTTTGATTCACTATTCTCTAGCTCTGTTTTGTTAACAGGAGAGAGAGGAAAATTTGCAGAATTGTTACTCGCCATTAACGAGAGAAATCTACTATCTTGAGAGCCTCCCTTAGAAAACCCTATAATTTATTCCAAAATGAATTATGGAACATCCTAACAAAGTTGTTAGAGAACTTATTCTTTACCTGTGAGTTCCAGTAATAGAACCTGAGTCTTTGTGACTGTGAACAAGGTTCTTATCTGGCAATATTATGAGATAGAGAGTATATCTGAATTTTCCATCCCGTCCACACGTAATTAGTCTAGTACAGCGTTTCTAAACCTTTTCCGACCTCAACACCCCCTGTAGTCAGCAGGTCTAAGTCAGTCCAGCACCCCTCTAACTCTGGCTAACATCTGGTTACTACAAAAATAAAGTGTAGTGCAGGACTGCAGCATTTCCCAGCACTCCCTGGGGGTGCTAGCACACTAGGTTAAGAAACACTGGTCTAGTATGTAATATCTAAAATATATGTAAATTTTCTAACTAATTGTCCCCTGTCTAATTCGGACTTACATAATTCGGCGAATTAGGGCTTATATAACGCAGAGAAAAGTCCAATGTTCGACACCAGAGCCTTTGCAAATTTATTTTTTTGTTTATTAAATTATTTACCTGTATGTGTATATATATATATATATATATATATATATATATATATATATATATATATATATATATATATATATATATATATATATATATATATATATACACACACACACACTCACACGAAAGTACATAAACAAGCAATCAAATAAGAAAATAAAAAAAAAAAAATCACAAGTGTAGACAAAAAATTAATACGCAAAAATTATAACATTCTACAACAACAATTCCACCCACTACCACCAACAACAACCGCTATCAGGCAAAATTACCACTACGACCCATTGCTGCAAGTGGTCTATAAAACAACCACTGCAGTCCCTCTGCAACCGCGCATGCATTGATTCTCTGTCCACAAGTATATTCATACAACCCAATGCAATGCACAAGAAGTCTCTCTCGTCACTAAGAAGAAAAGCAAGTTAATTGTAGGCAGATAACATAGGCAAATATTATTATTATTATTATTATTATTATTATTATTATTATTATTATTATTATTATTATTATTGACTCGGTCAAAAATTCTTTTGTAATTTTGAAACTTCAGTAGAAGATTCACTTCATCTTGTTTTATAACTGTGGTCTAGCGTTCTTTGCTTTGGACTCAACTGTCCATCCCAAGAACGAATTCAGACAGTAAGAGGTGAACATTTTGGATCTATTATTAGAACTCGAGATGATTTAAAGAGCATCACTTCGTCAGAACCTCCAAAAACCATAAGTATATTTATCGTAATTTCAGGGTCTGATCCTGCCATATATCTAGGACTTCAATTCTTTTACTATTTTTTCAGCCTGTCCTTTTCTTATCTTTTTCTTATTTCGGCCTTGTTCTTAAGCAGCTAATTTTTTCTTCTCAATATTTCTTTGTGACAGGGCCCTATGTGGGCAATTTTCTTTGCCCGTCCCGGTGTAACTCATAAAAAATAGCAGGAACAGTGAAAACACCATTAGATGTGCAAGCTTAGTAGTGGAGCAATTTCCTCACATTCAGCTGTCCATTATCTCTAAGGAATCCATATGGGAGTGTCTATGACGTCACAAGGAGGTTATGACGTCACTAAAAGGGGAAATGACGTCAACACCAAAATTGATTCCAGCGAAAATTTACATTTATATTGTTTTTCTTCACATTCTGTTTCCTTTGGTAACACTGGAGATGGTTTTTTATGTGTTTGTAGGCTAAATATACTAATAAAAAATAAAACACACAAACACACGCAAACAAACATATAATTCTCTCTCTCTCTCTCTCTCTCTCTCTCTCTCTCTCTCTCTCTCTCTCTCTCTCTCTCTCTCTCTCTCTCTCTCTATCTATCTATCTATCTATCTATCTATCTATCTATCTATCTCTCGATTCATATACAAAACTGCAAAGTTGATAACACAGTTTTGAGCTGAGAGAGAGAGAGAGAGAGAGAGAGAGGAGAGAGAGAGAGAGAGAGAGAGAGAGAGAGAGAGACCAAATGTCAAGGTCAAACTAACTCAATTTGTGTTAAATTCATATATAAAACAATCATTAATAAATAATACGTTTTAAGTTATTTTCAGTATGTTCCCTGGGTTCTAGGACAGATGCCCCAGGAAAAATTCCCTTTAGATAACTGTCCCCAGGACAATAGCTCCCAAATACAACCTTCTTATTTATCATAATTAAAATGTTCAGTTTTTCTTTTTTTTTCATCATCTTCAACTTTCGGTTACCTAACCTAATCTAACCCAGTTTAACCTAACGTAACCTAGCCTAACCTAACCTTGTTGATAACGAAGAATAAAAAAAAATAAATTATGACAATGTTATGTCAGCTGGGATGACCTAACCTGACCTAAACATAACGTAAACAACAATATATCATTATAATTATGATAAATGTACTTGGTTTTCGGGGTTATCAACCCGGGACACATTGTCGGGGAGGGGGAGAATTTTCCCTCTCATTGGAATATAAATCCCAATACTGGCATTGGCTTAGGTCAATTCAAATCAACCAATCAGCTCCCGGATATGAAAAGTGGGGTAAAAACAGAAACCAATCAGAGGAAAGAATGGCTTCCCCTATAGCCAATCAGCGTTCATAATCCGGTTTGAGAACGGCATTGATAGCCGAGAGGGTTGAGCTGAGCCGATTTAAAGAGAGAGAGAGAGAGAGAGAGAGAGAGAGCGAGAGAGAGAGAGAGAGAGAGAGAGAGAGAGAGAGATATTATTCAAAAACTGATATATATATATATATATATATATATATATATATATATATATATATATATATATATATATATATATATATATATATATAGAGAGAGAGAGAGAGAGAGAGAGAGAGAGAGAGAGAGAGAGAGAAGTTCCAATGATTCAAAAGGAGTGCAAAATATAGTTCATACTGACTGAGCCACGCAGTTCAGAAATAGCATACGTCGATACCATCTGTAATATTAATACAAAGGACGAGATTCTTTTAATGAGTGTGTGTGTGTGTGTGTGTGTGTGTGTGTGTATTAATAAATACATGATGTTCTCTTATATGTAAGCATACATGTATATATAAGTCTCCCAAGTATGTATATACGTAGGCATACACACAAAAGAAGAAGAAATAGACGAAGAAGAAGAAGAAGAAGAAGAAGAAGAAGAAGAAGAAACTAATTAGACATATAAAGTATAAGATATTATATAAAAATGTATAAAGGAATGTAGTTATCCATAGAACGATTCATAATTTATGATGAATCGAACTTGCGACGCTAGTTACAAATCTTTACACCTTATACGCACTACACGCACTAATATACTATTGATTGCGTAGAGATATTCACTCACCCCTACACAAATTATCCCGGATAAATACGGCTGAATCCGGATAAATACGGCTAGATCCGAATATATACGTATCCGTATTCTGAACACCACGTGTTAACACGGGCAAGAATGCCATTATTTTATATATTACTTTTTGTTTTAGAATTAAAAAATAGTCTGTTCGCGATATCTAGGCTATAGTTATATGCATAAATCATTTGTCAAACGAAAATTGAAAGACAACAGCTGTCATTTATTGCAAAATGGATGCGAAGCAAAATAAAAAAAATTAAGACAATTACAACACATAGTGGACAAAAATAGATCACGGAGATTAAAATGAAAATGGAAAGACTAAGAATGCAACACTTAGCGGGGAAAAAAAATTGGTCCGACAGGAAAAGAAAGCTAAGAATGTAACACTTAGTGGGGGAAAGAGGGTCTGTGAGAATTAAAAAAAAAAAGACCGAAAATTCAACGCTCAGTGAAGAGAGAGAGAGAGAGAGAGAGAGAGAGAGAGAGAGAGAGAGAGAGAGAGAGAGAGATCCACGCTTAGTGAAAAAAATAGCTCCGTGAGAATGAAAAAAAAATGAGCATAGACAACAACAAAAAACAGGTCTGTGAGTATAAAAGAAAGACCGAGAATGCAAGCTTAATAAAAAGAAAAAAAAAAGTGTACCGTTAAAGGGGTCAAGAATCACCTTGAATCAAGGCCAGACATCTGCAAGGTTTGTTTGCAAATCGTGTCAGGTTCCTCCCTCAGCAAACTTATTGACAGGATTATACACAAGGGAGTATACAGGGTGACCTGATAAAAGGTCACGGATCATTAACAAGAAGATATAAGGGAGTATATCCAAGGACCTGTGACCTGATAAACTACTCATTACGTCTGCTTTTGACAACGTCCGTTGTAAACTTTACCTGATAAACTACTCATTACGTCTTCTTTTGACAACGTCCGTTGTAAACTTTACCTGATAAACTACTCATTACGTCTTCTTTTGACAATGTCCGTTGTAAATTTTGCCAGATAAACTACTCATTACGTCTTCTTTTGACAACGTCCGTTGTAAACTTTACCTGATAAACTACTCATTGCGTCTTCTTTTGACAACGTCCGGTATAAACTTAACCAATGAGTTGCTAATAGTGACACATCTTTGATTCATCAGACACCGTTATCAAATAGTCATTAGGACTTTAATTTGTCGTTACAATCTTCCAACAGCATGTGCCTAAGGGTCATGTAGTCTTGGTCCATCTGGCACTGTTATTAAGTAATCACGTTTACATATAAAATGTTCCAATAGAATTTGTCATATGGTCCCATGGTGTTAGTTCATGTGGCACAGTTTAAATATACTATCTATATACTATGAGCCATAATCCCCCTTATAAGGGGGTGGCTGAGTCAAAGTAAAATACCTTGACTCATTGCGGGAAGAAAATACAGAGGAGGGGATTCCCAGTCCCTTCGCTCCGCCCATTTAGTCGACTTTTACGACACGCAGGGGAACACGGACGAAGTATTCTTATACTCCCCTCCCTCATAATCTTCTGAGAGTGTATGTTGCAATATTTTCAGATAGAATGTGTTACATAGTCACAATTTATCTGGCACTGTTCTAATATCCTCATAATGTCTTCTTTTGATAAAGTATCTCATAGCATTTTCAGAACAAAATTAAGCTCTCCCCGTCACGGTCTGAGGTTAGCAAGAGCATGCACTCAGGGTAACGATTACATCTGCCAAAACAAGCCCTTCGCAAGAAGGCAACCGTCCTAACCCTTGGTAGAAAAGGGAGTCCGTGACGTAAAACCGGAACATAAATACACATCTGATAGTATAATGTCTTATAATTTCACAATTGCATTATGGCTGCAAGTGTCCCAACCCTTGGTTCAACCGGCACAATTAGCAAATATTCATCAGGTTTTCTTTTATAAGCAATCGCAGCAATAATTTCCAATTGGAAAATGGCTAATAGAGTCTCACACTCTTCCTTAATCCGGCACTGTCAATAAATACTCATCAAAAAATGCCTGATGCAGTAACACAGTCTGGATTCATCCGGTTATGATATTAAGTATTCATCATTCTTTTTCGATTTGGGACATTTAATAAACACTCATCATGCTTCTTGTTCCGCTAGAACGACTGTTGTAATCACACAGTGTTGGTTAATCCAGCACATATATTAAATACTCATCCTTCTTCTTCCAATAGACTGGCAAGCAGTCACAGTATTCTGAATCATCCGGCACTGTTATTACATACTCATTAAAAGAGCTACT
The DNA here is from genome assembly GCA_037179515.1 of Halocaridina rubra. Lineage (NCBI taxonomy): Eukaryota > Metazoa > Arthropoda > Malacostraca > Decapoda > Atyidae > Halocaridina > Halocaridina rubra. The sequence goes on from JAXCGZ010009864.1 coordinate 52,245, forward strand.
GATTATGGCCCGATTTCTTAAACAGTGTAAACCTAGGATACCATATTGTTAGTTAGCTAGACGCACACAAATGGATTTCATAAACGCATCTGACGAGGTTCTGTGTATGGCTAGGATCCCGTCCATGATCCTAGCCATACACAGAACCGCGTCAGATGCGTTTATGAAATCCATTTGTGTGTGTCTAGCTAACTAACAATATGGTATCCTAAGTTTACACTGTTTAAGAAATCGGGCCATAATCTTATGCATATAT
>JAXCGZ010009864.1:57500-65000 GCA_037179515.1 Halocaridina rubra
GAGTCTGCAATTTATAGATCTCTCTCTCTCTCTCTCTCTCTCTCTCTCTCTCTCTCTCTCTCTTTCTCTCTCACCTTACTCTTTTTACCAATACTAGTTATAATTTCTTAGTATACAAGAAATAATAATTATAATAACAGGAACAGTTGTAGTAGTAGTAGTAGTAGTACTAATAGTAGTAGTAGTTGTTGTTGTTGTAGTAGTGGTAGTAGCAAATGTAGTATTAATACAAGCTCTACAAAAAGTTCATTTCCTATTATTGGCGAGACAGAAAACTGAGTTTTCGTAAGTCACGCGACATTCAAAAGTATCAATTAAGGTACATATATATATATATATATATATATATATATATATATATATATATATATATATATATATAATGTTCTCGCTATCTCACTATTTATGGCTCTATCCACTATCCATTTATCAATCTACCTGTCAATCCCTCCCTCTATCTATCTATCTATCCATTTAATATTAAAAAAAAATCAAGCTAGAAATATACAAAAAAATTAACTAATTTACTAAAAAAAAAAAATATTGTCTGATCTGATAACAATGATCCTTAAGTTTACTAAGGTCGTTTAATACTCCATAAAATCGTTAGGAAATTTGATCCTTAGACAGTTTCCTGATTGGTCTTATCCCAAACTCACAATGTCATCATTTCCATTAGCTAATGGATGTGATTAAAAATCTTTCTAAATCAAAGGCACCATTAAAAGATATATTTTTGAAAGGTTTATGTATGGATGCATATTTGTGTGTGTGTGTATGTATATATGTGTCAGTATGCACGTATGTATGCAGGTATGTTATGTATGTATGTGTCTGTTTGTGTGGATGTATGTATAAATGATATGTACATGCATAAGAATACATATATATATATATATATATATATATATATATATATATATATATATATATATATATATATATATATATATATATATATATATATATATATATATATATATATCAAATAAGCACATTACCATATGTGAAAACATGAATAATTTTTACCTCGACCAGGACTTGGACCTAGGACACATAATTACTGTACCAAGGCGCTACCAACTACACCTAAGGTCTTAAGAGGGAAACAGACCTTACAGCTCTTATCTGCTATACTAGGAATGAACGCATTCTATCAGAATGACACTCTGTTCATAGTACAGTTTCCCCAACCTCACTCGTGGCTTCGTTTTCGCATTTAATTCAACTCCCAATCTCATTCGGGGACAACAATAATCAAATAAGCACATTACCATATGTGAAAACATGAATCATGTTTACCCCGACCGGGACTTGAATGTAGGACACATAAGTACTGTGTCAAGGCGCTACCAACTACACCACTGAAGGTCGGGGTAAAAATTATTCATGTTTTCACATATGGTAATGTGCTTATTTGATTATTGTTGTTCCCGAATGAGATTGGGAGTTGAATTAAATGCGAAAACGAAGTCACGAGTGAGGTTGGGGGAAAATGTAATATGAACAGAGTGGCATTCAGATAGAATTCGTTCATTCCTAGTATAGCAGATAAAAGCTGTAAGGTCTGTTTCCCTTTTAAGACCTTCTGTGGTGTAGTTGGCAGCGCATTGGCTTAGTAATTATGTGTCCTACGTTCAAGTCCTTTTCGTGGTAGAAATTATTCATATATATATATATATATATATATATATATATATATATATATATATATATATATATATATATACACACACACACACAAGAAATTCTAGCATATATTCATTAAGTCATGAACAGAAACGTGAAAGGACGAGGCGCTGATTGGTTGTCACGTTACAATGACGTAATCAATTCTGCCTAATGATGCTGATTGGCCGTCATAAGACAATGATGAAACCAATTATGCTGAATGATCGATCCTGACTGGCTGTCATGTTACAATGACGTCATCGATATGGCTGAATGATTGATGCTGATTGGCTGTCTCGAAACAATGACGAAATCAATTAAATGAAATGGGAAACGCCGATTGACTGTCATGGAACAATGACGTAATCGATCAGTCAAATAACTATAAAAATATTTTTCCTGGGACAGTATTGTTGCATTTCAGATGCCACTGAAAATATATTTCACATTTTTATATGCAATTGAAGAAAAAAAATAACAATCAAAAGATGAAAACTGATTTGTAGTAAACAAATTAAAATCTTAAAATAATGACCATGTCGCAGGAAAATGTGACCGAGTGATGGAACCCTAACCTAATTACTATATGAACATACTTAGTGATTGCTATGATGTAAGGCATACACAAACAGATAGAAAGATATATAAATAGGAAAATAAATATATAAATATAAAGAGATAGACAAATAACGACAGATAAATAAGTAAATAGAAAGATATATAGATTAACAAAAAGAGATAGACAGATAGATGAGTAGATAGATAGATAGATACATAAACAGAGAAAATTATATATATATATATATATATATATATATATATATATATAAGAGAGAGAGAGAGAGAGAGAGAGAGAGAGAGAGAGAGAGAGAGAGAGAGAGAGAGAGAGAGAGAGAGAGAGAGAGAGAGAGAGAGAGTTGAGAAACCATAGGTATGATTTCTATGTCACATGACGTAAACAGAATGTTACATACACACACATACACATGCACACACACATGTTGTAATATAGTTAATATTAAAAAAAAATCCAAATAATAATAATAATAATAATAATAGTAATAATAATAAATAATTATGATGACAATAATAATAATAATAGTATAAATAATAATAATAATAATAATAATAATATTAATAATAATAATAATAATAATAATAATAACAACAATAACAAAAATAATAACAATGTTTTTTACTTATTGCTTTATTTTAAGATCAATCTTATGTAAGTTCGATAGTGGAGTAAGTATGTGCGTTCGTGTGTGTGCTCGTGCGTGCGTGCGTACGTACGTAAGTGCGTGTGTTTGTTTGAGCTCTGCAGGCTATCCTGCGGCAGGACTGCGGTTGTGTGTTTATCAGAATGGTGCTTTATCCCCTATTAAAAAAAAAAAATCATTTCTTGGTGAGCTAAAAGACGAGTCTCCTACACCACAGGAAGGGAAAAACAAGCGCCTCTCGGGACAGTAGTAGCGATCTTCGCCTTCTACTCCGTGTCAGCTCAGCGGGCATACTGACTACAACCATGAAAATGGAAGATTGTACATAGATCTGTCATGTGGCTCTGCACTTTGTAGACTTAACTGCCGATATTCCCATTTCCGTGAATGTACTCAATGTTCCTGTTAAGTTGACAGGTGCTAGGAGACGAAAAAGTTACTATTGACCCTAAAGGGGGGTTTACACTGTCAAACGGTTCGTCGAACGCGGTTCGACAGACAAGTGTTTGAAGTGATGTTCGAACGTGTGAACGGGGTAGTTGGTTGTCGAACAGGTTTGACAAACGTGTTCCACAACCAAACACCCCGTTCACACGTTCGAACATCACTTCAAACACTTGTCTGTCGAACCGCGTTCGACGAACCGTTTGACCGTGTAAACCCCCCTTAACACATTTCACCACAGAACGAAAAGGATTCGAACTCTGGCCCTGATCTCAAAGATTAATTCCTCACATTTAAGTTCGTTTAATAGCTCCTGTCAACTCAACAGGAGTAATGAGTATAGTGTTAGATGCGTAGAGCTAATGGTGAACAGAATTTTTTCTCTACATTTTTTAGGTTTCGATGGAGGTAAAACGGGCCAGTCTGCAGCTCCCCATATGAGAAGTTTACGATAATTAATAATAATAATAATAAAAATAATAATAATAATAATGATAATAATAATAATAATAAAAACAAGCTATCTTCCTACTTAAATTTTCATTCTTATGGATATAATTTAAAACAATATATAATAAAATAATATATAAAATAACATTATGCGTGTCTAGACATACATGTTTGTGTGTGTGTGTGTGTTTACATGTACGTATACATATATATTTTAAAAGAGAAACATAAACGGTGTCATAAAGAACAAAAACAGCAACAACAACAACAAAGCTACACGGGAACACCTACAATAATATATATAGCTCATTTAGATAAGCCTGACGAGTATTTCTCTCTCTCTCTCTCTCTCTCTCTCTCTCTCTCTCTCTCTCTCTCTCTCTCTCTCTCTGTTATATATCACTAGAAAACTACGCGAGAAGGAAAAAAAGTTTATGAAAGTATTAATATCGTTGATGTAAGTAAAACATAATGAAAATTACGGAAAAAAATCCATAATAAGAAATTATATTTTATAAAAAAAATTTTCTCTGTATTTATATAAGTGAAACTAGGAATAAATCTATGAAAGGAAAATTTATTTATTAATATAGGTGAAACTAGGAAAAAATTCATAAAGGAAATTAATATATTTTTGGCCAGAACCCGTGTATAAATATAGGTAAACCTAGGAAAATTTCTATAGAAGAGGAAAAACATCATTTATTTTTGCCGCTTAATAAGTGTATTAATATAAGTGACATTAGGTAGACCAGGAAGAGGAAAACTATATATTTTTAGTGGGTAAAAAAAAAAAAAAAAAACACACACACACACACACACACACACACACACACACACAAGTGGAAGATAATCAATATCTGACATAAAATTAGCTAATTTGAAAACAGATAAAAATCAGTGAAAAATAATAAAATTTCAGACACAAAATAAGTCTGACAATATATCTGAAACTATGTAAAAATCCATGTAATACGAAGTCGGTAAAAAAATCTAAGTAATTTTGGAATAAAACCTGTTTGCTAATATGGATAAAAATCATTTAAGTAATTCCACATGAAATGGTAAAACTGTAAAAAAAAAACTCAAATTCCTATTTTTCGTACAAAACCAGCTTGATAAAATTGCTGATTCTAAGTAAAAATATTTTAAGTAATGGTAAAAATATATCTTTGGCACAAAAATTTATTGGAACAAAATTATCAAATAGTGGATTTGGTTTTACGTTACGAACTCCCTTTTCTACTAAGGGCTAGGACGGTTGCCTTCTTACGAAGGACTTGTTTTGGCAGATGTAATCGTTACCCTGAGTGTAGATCCACGTATAAAGCTGATAACTGGTTAAAAAAAAATATTCCGTGTAAAAAATTATATAAAAAAAACCCTGTTTTGGCAGAGAACCAGCATATTTTTACAGTTGAAATTATGTACAAAATACAAAAAACCGTTTACAGTTGAAATTATGTACAAAATACAAATTTTTGACACAAAACCAGTTTGTTAATATATTCCAAAATAGGGGAAAAAAAAAAATATATATATATATATATATATATATATATATATATATATATATATATATATATATATATATATATATATATATATATATATATATATATATCCAAGTAAAAAAATTTAATTATATAACAATAAATCAATGTAAATGTAAAAATTATTTGGGACAAAACTAGTAAGTTAATATTGATGGAACTAAGTAAAAAAATTCTATGGAAAATACATAAATGCTAATATATCAGTAAACAGGTAAAACATATTCACGAAATACGCAAAATTATGTAAGAATAAAAAAATAACGTAAATTAAACACAAAACTGGCATGTTAATGTATCTAAAACATGGTAAAAAAAAAATCTACAAAAAATCCATGAAACTCCCATAAAAATCAATTTTTGGCACAAAACTCCATGATGCGGCACCATGATTAACCCCCCCCCCCCTTATTCTCAATTCTTGTCGCCTAATCAATACACAAGCAACCCCCCACCCCCCACCCCCACACTATCAGTGGAAATGGGGGGATAAGAGGTGGGGGAATGAAGAGGAAGGAGAAATGAGGGAGAAAAAGACACACATATATATATATATATATATATATATATATATATATATATATATATATATATATATATATATATATATATATATGGTAGGAAAAGCCCATTAAATAAAACAACGAAATATATATATAAAAAGTACTTATTAATTTCGTGACCTAAACTGGTTACCTTCTCACAGTAAAAAAAACTGAACTATATAACAATATATCAATGTAAAGGGTAAGCTTGTTTAGGTCACGAAATTAATAAGTACTTTTTATATATATATTTTCGTTGTTTTATTTAATGGGCTTTTCCTACCATTTTAGACTGTATGTTAACAGGTCAGTGTTTTATATATATATATATATATATATATATATATATATATATATATATATATATATATATATATATATATATATATATAAGAGAGAGAGAGAGAGAGAGAGAGAGAGAGAGAGAGAGAGAGAGAATAAAGAGGTTAACCGGAAATGAGAGATACAGGGTGAACGGAAGTTACCAAAAGGGAGGAGAGAATTAAGAAGGGTGTGGAAGAGGAGGAGGAGGAGGGAAATGGTGGAGGTTTCCTAGCCTCCCCCACCCACCTTTGGCACCTCAGCACCTGAGTGGAATCAATTCTTCACTGGGAGGGGGGGGAGGTCTTATTTAATTTAGGAATTTAACAATTTCTGTCTTATTCATGTTCTATTTTTTTTTCTTGCCAATAATTTCAAGCTTGCATTTTTGGGATGATATTCAAACTCTTTTAAAACTTTATAAATAATAGAAAATTTGCATTAATTAATTTATTGATTCTATCTAAGAAAGCATTATTTTTTTTAATTTTTTATACAAAATATTCAAGATCTGGCGATAATAAAAGTAAAAGAAATTTTATTACTATTAATTAAATAAACGGAACATTCAAAATAATGTTCAAAATATATATTTAATATTCCAATGTTCAATCTGATCTGAGACGTCTCCAATTTATACCACAAAAATTGGTTCTATTAATTGCGTCTTTCTGCAGTCATTGCTGCTTCAATTTCTAAATCTATTCTTAATAGATTTCCAATTTCATGAATTCAATGCTAAAGTTTAATTGATCCTCCGTCTAAAATAAGAACGCTTCCAATTTTCAAATGGGTTCTAAATTTACAGCCAATTTAATTACTTAAAGTATATAATGTCCTCATAGTAATATAAAAATGCTTCCAATTTTCAAATGGATCCCTATATATCTAGGTTCTCAGAGAACTCATTCTAAAATAAGACTGTTTCCAATTTCGAAATGAGTCCTGGATAGCTTTCATCGCTTCCTACTGATTGGTTCTTAGAACTCATGCATACAGTGATGTTGAAATTGGTGACAGGTTCTAAACAATTTTCCAATTTCCTGATACAATATAAAATGGATTCGGTTTTACGTCACGAACTCCCCTTTTTTTTTACTAAGGGCTAGGACGGTTCGATGCTAACCAAATATTATAGGTTCTATATTGTTTTCAGTCTGTAATAGGCTTCCCCAATTTTCAAATAGATGCTAGAGACAGGCCAATTTCATTACTTTTTACGAAATGTATTTCCTAAGAATGTCTTAGGTCCTATTTCTTAAACAGTGTAAACCTAGGATACCATATTGTTAGTTA
>JAXCGZ010009865.1:0-2500 GCA_037179515.1 Halocaridina rubra
TATGCCTGAGTTTCCTGTCTACATATCTGCATAGTGAATCCCCTACAATTACCAAAGAACGAGACATCCGGAGGATGGGTTACTCCGACCTTGGGAGACTTACCTAGGCTCTTGACCTGAGAGCTTTTCCCACTTCCATTTTTACGATCGCTAGTACACCTATCTGACTCTATGGTTCCTGAAGAATTACTGCCGCCACTGTCACATTCATCTCTAAGTGACCTAAATGAATTAGCAACCTGTAGTCTAAAAGTATCATTTTTCTTAAGAACCATCTTCGTTGAACCCTTATTCACAACTTTCCAGTCGTCTTCATTATTCAATCGTCCCTTCCTGGTTAACACCTCTACTTTACCTCTCAGATCCCTGTTCGCCTCAGCTAAGGATCTGACCTCCTGCCTGACTGCGGCCAACTCATTTCTTAAATTAAAAATGAGTTTGCTTGCGTCAGACGAGGACAAATCCCCAGCACAGCCACAAACAGCACCAACAACGACACCACCACCAACACCACTACCACTAACACCACCAGCACAAAGAACACCACCACTCTCCATTGTACTAAGAATGGTCAAGATTAGAGCTACTGAAAGCACGTCCTCACTGGATGAACCAAATTAGGATTTGAATTAAATGCTAAAATGAAGCCACGAGTGAGGTTGGGGAATCTGTAATATGAACATAGTGGCATTCAGTTAGAATGCATTCATTCCTAAGTATAGCAGATATAAGCTATAAGGTTGGGTTCCTTTTAACCTTCTTTGGTGTAGTGGTAGCGCCTTGACTTAGTAATCATAAGTCCTAGGTTCGAGTCCCGGTCGGGGTAAAAAATGATTCATGTTTTCACATATGTTATGTGCTTATTTGATAATTTCAAGTCCCGAATGAGATTGGGATTTGAATTAAATGCTAAAATGAAGCCACGAGTGAGGTTGGGGAATCTGTAATATGAACATAGTGGCATTCAGTTAGAATGCGTTCATTCCTAAGTATAGCAGATATAAGCTATAAGGTTGGGTTCCTTTTAACCTTCTGTGGTGTAGTGGTAGCGCCTTAACTTAGTAATCATAAGTCCTAGGTTCGAGTCCCGGTCGGGGTAAAAAATGATTCATGTTTTCACATATGTTATGTGCTTATTTGATAATTTCAAGGCCCGAATGAGATTGGGATTTGAATTAAATGCTAAAATGAAGCCACGAGTGAGGTTGGGGAATCTGTAATATGAACATAGTGGCATTCAGTTAGAATGCGTTCATTCCTAAGTATAGCAGATATAAGCTATAAGGTTGGGTTCCTTTTAACCTTCTGTGGTGTAGTGGTAGCGCCTTGACTTAGTAATCATAAGTCCTAGGTTCGAGTCCCGGTCGGGGTAAAAAATGATTCATATATATATATATATATATATATATATATATATATATATATATATATATATATATATATATATATATATATATATATATATATATATATATATATATATATATATATATATATATATATATATATATATATATATATATATATATATATATATATATATATATATATATATATATATATATATATATATATATATATATATATATATATATATATATATATATATATATATATATATATATATATATATGTATATATATATATATATATATATATATATATATATATATATATATATATATATATATATATATATATATATATATATATATATATAACAAATGAGAAAACGTGAGAAGCAAAAGTCCTTCAATTCATTTGAAATCACCTCTTAAAAATTTTCATCGCAAATTAAGAACTACTTTTCTCTGCCTCTGAGAAATAATTTATTGAAAGACATCAATCTGGGATATATGAAAGATAGAACATTCCATAAATTCACTTTTAATACCTTTTCCTTCCTCTTTCAAGCTTCATAAACGTCCAACGTGCTCTCCGTTTTTCTCTCTCTTTCTCTCTCTCTCCCCCCCTTATATATATATATATATATATATATATATATATATATATATATATATATATATATATATATATATATATATATATATATATATATATATATATATATAAATATATGTATCTATCTATCTATCTATCTATCCATCTATCTCTCTTTTGGAATATTGGTGAAATGCTTTACGTGGTCTAGAAAGATCCACTAAAATTACCCTTGCAGCTAACACATATACTGAGGAATTTGTCTTGGGTAACGTATTCTGGTTCTTTAAAATCTGAATATTTTCTGAATGAAAGAGAGACGGAATTTGGATCTTAGAAACCAATTAATCTTAAATATCACGCCAGAGATCTTAGTAGCATATTTGAATTTCATATACCTCCATCGCATCTGTATTGTTAGCAGTCCTAAAAGGATCATCAGTGCCAGTAAAGGCTGGGAAAAGTAAATGCAGTATTTTGAGGATAAATTTCCTTCGCCTTGATGGAAGTCCAGCTCAACTGTGTCACTCGGTGTCCTATTAGGATCATTGCCTATAAA
>JAXCGZ010009865.1:12500-35000 GCA_037179515.1 Halocaridina rubra
AGCTTCTCCTCCACTACCTCTCGTCTGTTGATACACAGTACAATGTTATCTGCAAAGAGCATACACCATGGAGACTGATCTCTAATACCCTGGGTTACTACATCCAAGACCAGATCAAATAGATATGGATTCAAAGCAGACCCTTGATGCAGACCAACATTTACTGATAGACTTTTCGTCAAGCCCACACTGCTCTTAACATTTGCCTCTGCTCTCTCATACATATCTTGGATGATTCTTACATATATCTCGGGGAGTCCCTTTTCTCTAATACACCTCCACACCTCTTGACGTGGTACTCGATCATATGCCTTTCCAGATCAATAAAGACCATATGCAGTCCTTTCTGTTTCTCCTGATACTTTTCCATCATTTGTCTCAAGGCAAATATGGCATCCACTGTCCCTCTTGCAGGCATGAAGCCAAACTGTTCATCTCCAATTGTCGTTACCTCTCTGAGTCTCTTTTCTATGATCTTCTCCTACATCGTCATAGTATGACTTAATAACTTTATACCTCCATAGTTTCCACACTACTGAATGTCTCCCTTCCCTTTATAGATTGGGATGACTAGGCTTCCTCTCCACTCCTCTGACTAAAGATCTTTTGCATTAAGTCCCACAAGATATCTATGTCTTCCTCTCCAAGACTCTTCCATACCTCTACTGGCATCTTATCAGGTCCTGCTGCCTTTCCATTTTTCGTTTTCCTTACTGCCCGCTCTACCTCTCTTCCAGCCACTGTTGTTGTAACTGCTTCATTTGGAAGTCCATCTTCAAATACTGCTCTTGGGTTCTCTTCATTTGGTAATCCTTCAAAATAAGTTTCCCATCTGCTTTTTATTTCATCCTCTTCTGCTAGAACTACTCCATAGTTATCCATTATTTGTCTTACTTGGGTCAAGTCCTTGGTTGCAGGATCTCGGGCCTTGTCAATTCGCCATATTTTCTTCTCTCCTTCTGGTGTTTCCAGCTCTTCCTAGACTTCATTCAATTTCTCTGCCTTTGCTTTTGCTACTGCTCTCCTTGCATCCTTCTTTGCCTGCTTGTACTATTCTTTCTCCTGCTCCAGGCCTGATAAATCTGCCTTTTTCATAGCTTCTTTCTTGTTCTTCACCCATTCTTGCACTTCCTCATTCCACCACCATGACTCTTTATCATATGGGGGTTTCCTTCCTGATGACTTTCCAAGTACCTCCTCACCAACCCGTAAAATCACCTTACTATTCTCTGTCCACCATTCTTGTACATCCTCATGCAACCTTATCGCTTCCAACACTCTTCCCTTAAACATAGCTCTCAGCTCTGCATCTTTCAATCTCCACCACTTTATATTTGGATCCATTCTCGGCTTCTTACTTTTCCTACATTTCCTGAGCCTGAAATCAGTTACTACTATCCTATGTTGCACTGCTACACTCTCCCCATTAATTACTTTACAGTTGCTAATCTCCTTAAGATGGTCTCACCTACACAACAATAAATCTATCTGGCTCTCCCTCCCACCACTACTGTATGTAATCAATCTGTTTTCCTTTTCACACACACACACACGCACACACACACACACACACACACACACACACACACACACACACACACACACACAGTGAAAGGATTCAAGTCGAAGAAATAAACTTGGCTATAGAAAGTGAGTTCAAGGAATTTCTTGTTGCTCGCATAAATACTGGGTCAGAGAGCATTATAATAACTGTTGTATACAACCCACCAAGGAACCAAAATAGGCTTGAAGTTTATGAGGAAAGTCATATAGGTACTATTGAAGTCATAAACTCAGTTGTTAACATGGCACGGGTAAAAAAATGTAGGATTTTGATTATGGGAGACTTTAATCATAAAGAGATAGATTGGATAAATCTTGACCCACACAGTGGTGAGGACTCATTCGGGGCAAGATTCCTAGATTGCCTACAAGGGAATTTCCTACACCAACATGTAATGGAACCAACAAGGGCCAGGGGTGGGGATGAGCCATCACTACTTGATCTAGTTTTCACAGATAATGTGTTGGATATTGAAAAAATTGAGTATGAACCACCAATTGGAAAGAGTGACCACTGTGTGTTGTTGATGGAGTATATCATTGAAGATATTCTTCCTGAGAGTAGAGGCACTGAGGACATGAGGAGGAACTATCCGAAAGGAGATTACATCAAAATGAATGAGCTTTTTGCAGTTATTGACTGGAGAACCTTATTTTACAACAAATCTGTACAAGAAATGTATGACATCTTTAGTGAGAAATACGATAATGGGTGTAAAAGAGCTAAGGAGTGGAGAGACAAATGCTGGAAAAGGCATAGGAGGAGAAAAAACATTAATGTCTGGCAAACCTACAAAAGAGCAAGAAATGACTACCTAGGTAAAAGGAGAGAGGCAGAGAGAGACTATGAGAGGGACATCACCAGGAAGGCTAAAGAAAATCCCAAGTTTTTCCACAGCTTTATCAGAGGAAAACTGAAGGTAAAAGAACAGGTTTTAAGGCTAAAGAGAGCGGATGGAAGCATCACTGAGACGGATGAAGAGATCTGCAAAGAATTGAACAAGGAGTTTCAGTCAGTATTTATAGTAGAAAATACCCCACCCCCTCAGATTGCAGAGATAGAAGCTCAAGGGCCGGTATTAGAGAACATCAACCTTACAGCCACAGAGGTATGCAAAGCGCTGATAGATTTAGATGTTCATAAAGCTACAGGTCCTGATGACATATCCCCTCATGTGCTTAAAAAATGCGCAAACATAATATCAGTGGCACTAAGTATCATATTTAAGGAGTCACTGGAGTCGGGGGAGATTCCAAGATGCTGGAAACAAGCAAATGTGATACCTATCTTCAAAAAGGGAAGGAGGGATACGGCTCTGAACTATAGACCAGTTTCCTTGACCAGCATAGTTTGCAAAGTTATGGAGAGACTACTAAGGAAACATATCTCTCTTCACTTGGAATCCTTCAACTTTTTGTCAGTGAGGCAACATGGCTTCAGAGAAGGTAGATCAACAGTAACAAACTTATTAGAATTTTATGATGAGGTAAGCCAAATCTTACAGGAAAGAGAGGGCTGGGCAGATTGCATATTCCTAGACTTCCAGAAAGCGTTTGACACTGTTCCACATGGGAGACTTATTAGGAAGCTGCAATCAATGGCTAGAATAGGTGGAAATGTTTTGGAATGGATAAAAACTTACTTAGAAGGAAGGGAACAGAGGGTTAGAGTAAGACACTCAGTGTCTGAATGGAGAAGAGTTAGTAGTGGAGTTCCACAGGGTTCAGTTTTAGAACCACTTTTGTTCCTTGTATATGTAAATGACCTACCAGAGTCTGTAAATTCATTCATGAATATGTTTGCAGATGATGCAAAGATTGTGAAGAAAGTAAAAAACGAGAACAATGGTAGAGAACTTCAGGAGGATCTAAATAATCTGCATGAGTGGTCAGAAAAGTGGCTAATGAAATTCAATACTTCGAAATGTAAGGTAATGAGAATGGGTACAAGTGCAAGAAGGCCCAAGCTTGACTACTCGGTGGCTGGAGTACAACTTCAAGAGACAGAAAATGAGAGAGATCTAGGAGTAAACATACTGGCAGATTTGTCTCCAGAAATACATATAAATGGCATAGTAAGGGCAGCATATGCATTCTTATCAAATGTAAGGGTAGCCTTCAGGCACATGGACAAGGAAATGTTCAGAAATATTTATGTAACCTATGTGAGACCAAAACTCGAATATGCAGCCCCCTTTTGGAATCCGCACTTGAAAAAGCACATAGCTAAGCTTGAAAAAGTTCAAAGACATGCCACGAAACTGGTGCCAGAAATACGCAATCTCAGTTATGATGAGAGGCTGAGGGAATTAGACTTACCATCACTCGAAGCTAGAAGAGTGAGGGGGGATATGGTGACAGTCTTTAAATTCCTTCATGGTTATGATAGAGTGGATAGGGATCGATATTTTGATATGGCTGGCTCTAGAACTAGAGGTCATAGTTTGAAGCTTCGTAAGAAAACTTCTTTGCAGGATGTAAGGAAATACTTTTTCAGTGTAAGAGTAGTTGATAATTGGAATTTGTTAAGCGAGGAGGTAGTTAATGCTATCTCAATCCATAGTTTTAAGGACAGGTATGATAAGTATCACTAAGTATAAAATGGAACCGATCAGGAGACGGGAAGATACGAGCTTTGGGCTCTTTCCCGTAAACACAATTAGGTAATCACAATTAGGTAATCACACACACACACACACACACACACACATATATATATATATATATATATATATATATATATATATATATATATATATATATATATATATATATATATATATATATATATATATATATATATATATATATATATATATATATATATATATATATATACTATATATATATATATATATATATATATATATATATATATATATATATATATATATATATATATATATATATATATATATATATATATATATATATATATATATATATATATATATATATATATATATATATATATATATATATATATATATACATATATATATACATATATATATATATATATATATATATATATATATATATATATATATATATATATATATATATATATATATATATATATATATATATATATATATATATATATATATATATATATATATATATATATATATATATATATATATATATATATATATATATATATATATATATATATATATATATATATATATATATATATATATATATATATATATATATATATATATATATATATATATATATATATATATATATATATATATATATATATATATATATATATATATATATATATATATATATACTGCATATATATATATATATATATATATATATATATATATATATATATATATATATATATATATATATATATATATATATATATATATATATATATATATATATATATATATATATATATATATATATATATATATATATATATATATATATATATATATATATATATATATATATATATATATATATATATATATATATATATATATATATATATATATACTGCATATATATATATATATATATATATATATATATATATATATATATATATATATATATATATATATATATATATATATATATATATATATATATATATATATATATATATATATATATATATATATATATATATATATATATATATATATATATATGAACCAATGGAACTAAAGTACGTTTGCATCATTTGCATCTACGATTGGTAAAGTAATGACCTGAGAAATGAAGGAAGAAAGGCATAAAAAGGTACTTGTCAATATTTCAGCCACATCTTATTAGCGAAATTTTGCTCGTCAACAAAGTTTTAGCAATATGTGTGTATGCATATTCATGCGTGATCGCATGCATGGAGCATATTATTTCCTCATCTTAAAATATATTAAAAGGAGAGATTCATTTTCCAAGCTTCACTGCAGCTTTGCGCGATACGGCAATGAGATGGAATTGTCACTGATGTCTGTCTCTACCTTCCTAACAAGCTCTAGATAGTAATATAATAAGGTCGGATAAAGAACATTTTCCTTTCATTATATATTTGTATATTACGAGAATAATTTACATATGTTATATACGACAGTAAAATTATTATTGTTGCGTAAAGTTCCAAGTAAGATGTAGAGGGTACTGTCTTACCAAGAAATGGCCTACTCACACACCCAGTGAATACAACATCTAGCAAGTAAATTATTTTGTTTACTATTCTAAGACTTTCTAATTTTGATTAGATCCACTGAGCTTTGATGATTCTTTTAGGATTTGCATCATTAAAAGTTCTATGTTTATTATGTTTAATATGAGATCTTCTAGCATGTTAAAATCCAAATACAATTTATTTTTTATCTATATATTTTCATTCTTTTCCTGACTACGGTATGACAAGGGGACCTTGAAACCAGCTTGGCAAATGGCTCTCATGTGTGCAAGTACTTTCATCTATTTAATTGATATACTTATATGAATTATTCTTAATATCTATCACATTATATAATGCTCTTTGCTTAATACTATGTAAAACTGCAATATTGGTATGCTCGAATATATATAATATTCTAAGCTGTACAATGTAAACATTCTCTTTTTTTCCGTTTTGCCTTAAGCATTGTTCAAATATTCTATATTGAAGTCTTTCTCAATTGATGATGAAAAGAAGATGCAAACTTTTATAAAAAAAAAAAATTTTATTCACGTTCTAAATATAGTCAAAATTGCTGTCAAATATGCTTTTTTCCGGAAATAAATTACGTGATTAACAAAACAGTTTAAAATACTCTCTTCACTAAGCTAAAATGGGAATGATAGACCAGGAACACAAGTGCATTTGTATGATTGTCATGCAGTACACGCAGTAAGTCAAAATGATAAGCAAATGATGAAGTCGACTTTATTACTAGCATCTCAACAATGGCAGAAAAGGAATAGACCATAAAATAGATTGAAAGAAAAGAAATAAAAAGAGTAAAAATGACCTAACGAACAAGAAGATTCTTCAAACTATTCTGTCGTGGTTTTAACACATATGCAACTCCTTTTACGAATAGGAAATGCTGGCACTGAACCTAATAAGACATACCGGAAGAGATATGAAGGATATTTATGAGGCTGGAAACATATTTTTCTATGTTTGCATCTTTTGAACTAAATGAAATCTTCTATACTTCTTGGTAAATGAGTGATGTATGAATATGTTATCTCAGATCCGGTTTTACGTCATGGACGACCATTTCTACTAAGGGCGAGGAAGGTGCCTTCTTTTGAAGGACAATTTCAGCAGTGCGACCGTTAACCAAGAGTGAATGCCCTTTCTATCATCGAACCGTGTTGGGTCTATAAGCGATGACCTAACGGATCAAGGTTACTCATGTTACCATCCGATAATGGAAACCACAACATTAATATGCTATCTCTGTCCACGCCTAATAGAAATTCAATCCTATTCGTGTGCTCAGAAATGTAGGATACTCACCTCTGTTTATATTACTACAAATATTTTTGTTCTATTATATTCCTATATTATTGGGGTGGGTAACTAGTCATTGGGGAAAAATAGCACTTTTAATAATTACAATACAACTATGATTAAATACTAAGAAAAAAATACCGTAAGTCTATCGGACGTGTCTTGCAACTTAATAGATTATTGTACATACAAGTTCATTGTAATCAAGTTTTCAGTATGATAATAATAATAATAATAATAATAATAATAATAATAATAATAATAATAATAATAATAATAATAATAATAATAATAATAATAATAATAATAATAATAATAACAATAATAATAATAATGATAATAATAATAATAATAATAATAATAATAATAATAATAATAATAAATGAATTTTCAGTTGCAATATTTAGTATTTTTTTGTAAAAAATGTTTTGTCCATATTACGTATGGTTGAAGTAGTGCATATGTAATCTGTTAATATGTCAATTGTTTCAGCAACTGGTATATTGGTATATAACGATTCCACATCAAAACTAGTCATTACTGCATTTTTATCCAGTTCTAGTAGCTTAATTTCTTCGATGAGTTCTCTTGCGTTGTTTAGGGTATATTCGTTCTTCGCATAGGTGTTAATTAAAGAAGCTACAAATTTTGAAATATCTTATATGGGGGTCTTGATGGCAGATAGCCCTGGCCTCATAGGTACATTTTCTTTATGGATCTTTGGTAGGCCATATACTATACAAAGAAATGTATGCCGTCGGCACGCGACCAAGTATGCTATATGGCCTACCAAATATCCATAAAGAAAATGTACCTATGAGGCCAGTGCTATCTGCCATCAAGACCCCCATATAAAATATTTAAAAATTTGTAGCTTCTTTAATTAACACCTATGCGAAGAACGAATATACCCTAAACAACTCAAGAGAACTCATCGAAGAAAGTAAACTACTAGAATTGGATATAAATGCAGTAATGACTAGTTTTAATGTAGGATCGTTATATACCAAGATACCAGTTGCTGAAACAATTGACATATTAACAGATAACATATAAACTACTTCAACCATACGTAATATGGACAAAACATTGTTTAAAAAATTAATAAATATTGCAATTGAAAATTCATTTTCTATATTCAATGACAACTACTACAAACAAATCAATGATAATAATAATAATAATAAAGATAAAGATAATTATAGTAATAATAATAATAAAAATAATCTTCGTCTACAACTTTTCCCACTTTTATGTTGGGTCAATGTTACGGTTGCCTTCTTGCGAAGGACTTGTTTGGAAAATGTAATCCTTACCCTGAGTGTATGCCCTTGATAACCTCAGACCGTGACGGAGCGCGAAACCTCGACCTGATGCCTCAGAGTCGCGGACGCTACCGCTTGAGCCACGGTGGGTACAATAATAATAATAATAATAATAATAATAATAATAATAATAATAATAATAATAATAATAATAATAATAATAATAATAATAATAATAATGATAATAATAATAATAATGATAATGACATATAAAAATCACGCCCATGAGTGTCCCATGTGTAAGTTGGAGATCTCTAAAGCTTCTCTGTTCTTTGTACCAAACCGGCGTTCTTTAGGAACAGTGGCTTCTCTGTTCTTTGTTCTGAACTGGGGTTCTTTGGGCACACACCCCAACCTATAGGTAATGAGGTGCTGTTTCTCAAAGCACCATTCACAGTTCTATGCACGGTGAAACACTTTGTGAATCGTGCAGGAATTCTCACCCAAGTTGACCACTCGGCTCTCCAGTTGACGCTTCTCAGCCTTCGTGAACGATATTTCAGCAACTCTCCCTCAGAGTAAAAAATATATGGGACGGTTCTTACTGCTGGGCGCTTCTCGTGTACGGGGACGGGGATGAGGATGATGAGGCTTAACTCGCTGAGCTGCTTTCAACATTTCTAAATGTGTGTTAAACTTTTCTGTATCCTGCATTTTTTTTTTTTTAAGCACGAGATTCGCTGGTAAATAACTTCTTGTCTCTTCACGGTAATTCAGGCATGGAATCGTACTCGGCTGGCACCAGTGTACAAATAAACAAACAAACATTTATTTCCATTTTTGTACAATGGTTATTCTTCTATAATTAAAAGTAACTTATAAGTAGACATGTAATTGAACTAATAAGTAAAGGGTAGTACAGACGATCATTATTACTGTCAGTAAAAATACTGACACTATTCTATTGGTGTTTACTACGTCCATATGTTGGACACACCGTCAGTAATAATGACAGCATAGGTAAATACTGTCAGTAATATTGATCGTCTGTTTAGCCCTTAAGAGGGTAAAGCATACAGTTAAATTAAATGTAGCTTTCCTAGATATAATAATGCTGTAATAAAAATGTTAACAATAATGTTAATAATAAAGCAGTAATAATAACACTCGATACAGTATCGTTATTATCGGCATCATCACCATATTTGTTTTCCTTACAATGAGAATAATTAGTTCTTAACTTAGAGAACAGAGATGTCGATATCAGTTACATATAGATAGGTTAGTGTTAAGGGAAATTGCATTAAATCATTAAGTTTAGTTTATGTGTGAGCAGCAACTATTTGTCCAAAAAAAAACTATATAGTTTGCTTTTGAAAACTGCGAAGGAGGATGCATTTTTAAGATGTTCTGGAATATTTTTCTAGGGTGTTTGCCCTTTAATAGGGATCATCTTTGAACCTGCTTCTGTGTTTGGTCTCTGAATAAAGAACTCACTGCTCTGTATTGTGTTGGTTCCCCCTATATCCCTGACTGTTTTTAAATCAAATAGCCAGCTAGGATAATGATGGTTCAAAATTTTGTATACTAAAGCATAAATAGCATAAGCGACCTTGTTTTCTGCCCGCAGCCACCCAAGTTTATTGAGAGCTGGTGTGATGTGGTCATAGTTTCTTATTTCTCCAAGGGCAACTCGAGCTGCAAAATTAATAAGCTTCTGTATTCTGTTTATCTGAGTCTTAGTGGTAGCTCCCCAAACAGTTGTGCAGTAATTAATGTGACTTAGGGCTAGAGATTCAACAACAGTTATTCGAGTGGTAGTCTCAAAATTGTCCTTTATACGTAATAAGTATATTAAAGTTCCTGTAACCTTTTAGCATACTTTATCTATATGAGAATCAAACAACATGTAGTTTTCAAAGTGAATTCCTAGGCTTTTGACTGTTTTGCTAGGTGTAATGATATTGCCGCAAAAATTAATTGTTGTTTTCTGGAATTTGTGCTATATGGAACCTTGAACCAATAAACATGCATCGTGTTTTACTTTCGTTTATTAACAGCCCAATGTCTTGAAAATAGGTTTTAATTTTTAAAGAGTATTTTCTGCTCTTTAGGTTAGCTCTGGGAGATTATTAATATCACCACAAAGGAGTAGTTGAGTGTCATCTGCAGTTGTACGAATAGAGAGTCAGAGATGAAAGAAGATTGATCATTTACGAAAGTGGAGAAGAGGAAAGGACCAAGTACTGATCCCTGTGGAACACCAAATGATACAATTTTTGGCATAGAGATAATGTTGTTAAGACGTATAGACTGTTTGCGATTAGATAGATACTTTTTAAACCAGCTTGGATCAGTATTTAGGTTAGTACATTTACTTATAAGAAATTCATGGTTTACACTGTCGAAGGCTTTTGATAAGTCTAATAATACAAGCAGAGAGATTTTTTTCATATCTACATTATTATAGATACTATTCGTAACTTTGAGCAGTGCAGTTTCCGTAGAGAGTTTCTGTCTGAAACCATGCTGGTTAATAGCTAATAGTCTATTTGACTCTAAATATGACATAAGTTGGCATGCAACAATTTTTTCTAATATTTTAGAGAAAATTGGTAGCAGGGAAATGGGACGATAGTTTGTCACATGTTCTCTGTCCCCCTTTTTATGCAGAGGTATTACATGTGATTTTTTCCAAGAGTCAGGAAACATTTTAGTAACAATGGAAGTGTTCATAATAGCTTGAATATAAGATACAATCATGGGTAGAGCATCTTTGATGAATTGAAATGGTATACCATCTGGACCATAAGAGCCAGAGTTTCTTAGGCTCTTTATGGTAAGAATTAGGGTAGCACAATTGGTAGGATTTATCTTGAAGTACTCTCTTGTGTTTGCATTGGAAGAATTGACATTTAAGTAATTACTCATATTCACTGAGTTGATGTTTTCTTGTGTTTTCTCATATGTATTTTTCCCAACATTAGCAGAATAGTTATTAAAATTTTCTGCTTTGTCTTTCACTCCGTTATATTTTCATAACTTTCTGAGGTAGTCTTTTCATTTGGTATCATGCTTCTTATCACTTTCCATGTAGCCTCTGTATCATTTCTAGAGTCATTAAATTGCTTATTCTAAAATTCTTTTTTACTTACATCGATGAGTCAAAGTCAAAGTCAAAGTCAAAAACTTTATTCCATCAAAAATGGCTATTACATGATAATTAATCTAATTACAAATTACAATGTAAAATGTCAAAATAAAACAAATGAAATTTGCAAAGCACAAAATCAAAATATTTACACATTAAAATGTGCATACATACACTTCGTCTACCCAATGGGAGGATAATAATGAGACTAAAATCACTTATTAAGTAGGTGATTTAAAAGATGAGATTTAAATGAGGGTAATGTTTGGCAGCTTCTTAAGTTTGCGGGTAAAGAGTTCCAAAGTCTCGGGCCCATTACATTTAAGGCTCTTGCCCCAATATCAGTGGAAGTTCTGGGCACGTAAAAAGAATTCTGATATCTGGTGTTGACGTTATTGATACGCACTTGATTAACTGTTGGCAATGAGGAGAGCCATTCCGGTAATATTCCATGATTTATTTTAAAAACTAAAAGACAGATATCATATATGAACTTCATGTCCATCCTTAGCCAACCCAATCTCTCAAAGAGGGAAGTCACGTGATCATATTTATGCACCCCCCCCCCCTATGGCAACTCTTGCAGCAAAATTCTGGAGCCTTTTCACTCGTAACATCTGGGTCTTAGTCGTGGAACCCTAAACACTCAGACAGTAGTTGAGAATACTTAAAATCAATGTTTGTACTACAATTACCCTACAATCAGGCTCGAATCTTTCATAGACTCTGTTCAAGTAAATATGGGTCCCGTTCACTTTTTTATGTAGTTCATCAACATTGTTGAAATTTATACTGATGTTCTCAGGAATGCGGGACAGGTATTGATTTGATCCAAAAATAACGAATTTAGTTTTATTTTCGTTCAGTAAAAGACCATTACTGTTAAAATAACTTTTGGCACAGTTTAATATATCTTCAGCCCTTTTTAAGATTTCAGGAATTCTATCAATGTCACCAGTAAGCATAATCTGGGTGTCATCAGCATACATAACAAGTAGGCAATCTCTTATAAATTGAGGTAGAGATCTGACACGTTTCTTTCCTGTTTTATATTGTTCATGGAGAGTCATCTAATTGGGGGGTAGCCGACATCAAGAAAAGAAAACAATAAGGGGATATACATTTTGAACTCTTTTTGTATTGATTTCTGATTTGCATTGCCTATTTGATATCATTAGTTAGCCAGGGGGCTGAGGGGCGGGTTATTTTTCTTGTTACAATGGGTGCAAAACTATCTGAGCATTCATGGAAGACTTTTGTTAGAATCTCAACCTGCAAATTGACGTTAACTGTGTTTAAAATACTATTAAGTACACTTGTGTTGTTGATTAATGCTTCACAAAAGATATCAGGGGGTAATTTTTGAGACACCGGAATGTCTTGAATAGAGGCTTCCTTTTGGGCTTGTCTGTGTTTAGCATAGCAATGTTAAGCTCGTGATCTGCAATTGGGCAGGGAACTACGTCCCAATAGGGTAAACTTTCCACTTTATTTGTTATTATCAGATCTATTAGAGTCCTAGAATTATGGGTTATGTGGGTCGGCTTTGTCACTATTTGTGTTAACTTCACAGTGTTGATCACCCTTTTCATTTAGTTATCTGCTGAGAGCAAGTCATCATTAAAGTCATCAAGTACGTATTCGGGTTAACGGCAAACACAGATATTTCTGAATGTTTCTAGCAGATGACTGAATGAACTGGAGGGTGCTTAGGGTGACGGTAAACACACCCTCCAATCAAAAATGGAAGTTTTTTATACTGCACAGTGATCCATAAATCTTCGAGCTCTTCAGTTTTTTCTAGACCTGTGGTTATTTCTGATGCACTAAGATAATTTCTAACATAAATACAGACCCCACCCCCTCGGCCATGGTCATTGCAAAATATTTTAAACTCTGGGATATTCACATATTTATTTTCAGTTGTAGAAGGAAGCCAGTTTCACTTACACAGAGGATATCTATGTTGTAGTCTTTTGTTATCATAATTATTTCCTCAAAATGAGCGAGAAGGGACTGAACGTTCACAAGTACAAATGTTACATTCTTACCATGTTTCACCAGGGTGGTATCCATAGTCATAGTTGTAGTTTGTTCTTGGGTTGGTCCATGATTTGTTTCGACTGTGTGATTCTGCTGGGAATTCATCATCATAGTGTGTTTTGGGGTTAGCCCATGGATCCTGGTGTCTATACCTGCCGTTGGATGGGTAACGCTGATTTGAGTATGTGCCATGGTATGATCGGGCCTTCCCAAAGTTTGTATTCCTAGGTGAGTGTCTAGGGTTGGAAATGTCATCTCTCCAGGAGAAGTCTCGTGTGTGGACGGTGATAAGAGAGGTTTGTATTGTGTCTCTTTCTGTAGTCTCCTGGATAGGGGATCGTTTTATAAGCTCTTTGCTGTTTATTCTGGTATGACTGTAGTTAGGGATATTTTGTAGATAACCCAGGTTGTGCACATTGTTTGCCCCCGCAAAATGGCTGGACAATTGTGCCTGTAGGCCATTGATTCAGTTTGTATGTCATGTATTCAAATCCTTTCGATATCATTATTGCAAAGGAAATCCAATCAGGTTTGCGAAAAAGCTCCTTAATCAAGACTTCTTCAGAGGGAATGCCTTGATTTGTCAATATATTACGTATCTCTCTCTCAAAGGGGTTGCCAGGAATGCGAATATATATTTGAGCTGTAACCCTTGCACTTGCATTATTGGGTAACTGTGGCTGTGGGGGAAAGGACTTCGAAGGAATTCTTAGATTAGAGACTGCTTCTATTTTGTCTTTTCTGTTTTCTTCACTGTTTTGCAGCCTATTGCTGGGTTGGTTATTTGTGCTGGATGGTGTAATTTGGTTGTCCTGGTTAGTGATAGTTGATGTGTTGTTAGGAGTAGTGGAGAGGGGCTCTATATCTTCTTTGCTGTTTTGCTACTCTTTACCAGGTTGGCTATTTATGCTGGAAAGAATCTTGTTCTGGTTCGTGCCTGTTGTTATGTTGTTAGGAGTAGTGGGGAAGGATGCTGTTGTTTCTTCACTATTTTGTAACATGTTACTGAGTTGATTATTTGTGCTAGATGGTGTATTCAGGTTGTCTTGTTGATTATCACTTTTACTGGATCTACCTCTTCTTCACTACCACTGTCACATTCGTCTTTCAATGCACTGAAGGAATTGTGAGTAGAGACAGAAAACTTAACTTGCAAAACCTTAGGGTTGTTGATAGAAGGGACATCATCGTTGTTAGGTGACAGCACTAAATTGAGAGGTGGAGATGTTTCTAATAGCAGTTTCAACCTAGAATTATCTATTTTAAGTAGGACCATTTCTGATTCTAGCAATCCCACATCGTGTTGTAAAGCTTTCACCTCTTCAGCATCTACTTCCATAATTCTCACCTTATCTGCAAGACTTTCTATCATTCGATGCAGGTCTCCTAGGTCGTGTGTTTTTTTCAAACTCTATGGATTTTATAACCAAATTTGAGATTGAAAGTGTCAAGTTCACAATTTATTGACATATTCAGGACACTTGCACTTAAAGTGATTATATTTGAAATTATATCTTTTTTGCTTGCTTTTTAATGATGCGTTTACCACTGTGTTGTGGAAAGAGTTCCACTACCTTTGAAAGCAATAGATGACTTGTTTTGTACAGAATGTTTTTTCTGATTTTTTAAAATTCCCTTATGATGTCATTACGTGAATATACGAACATTATGTCCAGAGATGAAATAAACACTCCAGGAAAAATATCAGTATCTACACACGAAAGGTCATAAAGGTCAACTTTTTCCGATGAGAACATTCTGGTGTGAATGGGAGGGGAACTGCAGTATAATTGTAACTTCAGGTTCACCCAGGAAAGGTCCTTTTTAGGTCGGTCGCAAGAGGATGTGGTTGAAATCGGTAAGACTGGGAGAGACGCTCTCAACAGTTTCTGAGATGTTATATGATTATGATGAATTTTCTTTGTAACTTTATAAACACTAAAGTTGTAGTAATCATTCTGACTTAAATTTTAAGGTTTATATTCGAGTATGTTTTCGATAATTTTGTAGCCGCGAATTTAAACTCTGTCACTTGATAGATGCAATATTATCGGGAGCTCAATGCTTATCATTGTCGTATTGATGTTCACTCCCAGCGTAGTATTATATATTGTAGCCGGCGTTATTGCACTGGTGTATTTGTAGTATCACAGGCCAGTTCTCTCTCATGCAAGATGATAATTGATATGCGAAGATACTTAACAATTAATATTTTTTAGAAGCTACATTGTTCCTCTAAGCCTCAATGTCCCTTTTCCCTTAACGTAATGCTATCTGTATGAGCGCCAGCAAGCTTCTGCTTCCCTCGGTTGTTGTTGTTGTTGGAGATTAAAGCCAACTTTGAGTTGGCACGGGCTCTTGTCCAAAGGACGGCCTGTAGGTTAGAGGTTACAAATCTTGAGTTGGTTTATCACCTTGGTGTTTCGAAAGTTTGTAAGGTGATGAGATGGGTGTCCAGGTTGTCAAGTAATTTCTGGACTATTTGGGCTGCATGATCTGGAGCATTGGGGTGTTGTATATCAATGTTTATTCCGTTCCTTAAGTTGTTTGTCCTCGGACATTCTAACAGATAATGCAGCAGGGCTTTATCTGTTATCTTGCCACAGTGTTTGCACTCTTCCGAGGTTTTCAATAATTTCCCAGTAGCACTTTTAACCAAGCCTGAGCCTAGCAATTGTGACAGCCAGGTTCCTTGGGTTGTATTTGGATACAGGTGAGGGCTCAAGTTTTATTGCTTTCTTATACCATGTGGCGGATTAGGAGCTTTTGTTGACCAAGTAGTTGTGGATTTGCTGCTTTGTTTTCTTTAGTGCTAGCTTGGGTTTTGATTTGTATTGTTGTAGGCTGAGTTGCATAGGGTGCTGAATGCTGTGGCATGACAGCATCCTTGGCAAGTGGATCAGCGTTGTCATTTCCGGGGATGTTGATGTGGCTGGGTGTCCAGCTGATTGTTACCAATCTTCCGTGTTCTTGATGTTGAACTAGCAATGTTTGGACCGAGCTGATTAGGTTGATATTTTCTTTGAACTTTTGTTGTTGTAGTGCTTGGACAGAGCAGAGTGAGTCGGTGTGTATGGTTATAGATCCTTGTTCTATTTCCATTGAGTTTTGTAGAGCCATTTTGATAGCAAATAGCTCGGTTTGAAGAGTGGAGCAGGAGTCTGAAAGTCTCCAGGAAGCTGTAAAATGCTCAGAATAGACTGCTGCTCCAGTTGCAGGGATACTTGTGTTGACAGCCCCATCTGTTTAGTAGGAGATGCCTTCTGCTTGGTTAGTTTCTGTGATTGGGGCTAGAGCTGCTTTGTGCAGTTGTATCTTTGTACAAGCTTTCTTACTGTCAGGAAGACTAGTAGCATTGAATTTTCCTGGGTGTGCTTTCCATGGGACTAGTGGTTTGTAGTGAGTGCGGGGCTTGTCTAGATTGATTTTTGCCAATTCAGATGCTATTTTGCATTTGTGTATATTTTTCAGAAACTGGCCGGCATAGGTGTTTGGGATGGGTATGTCTGGATGTTTGTTGAGGCCTCTTTCAGTCTTTTCTGTGTGTGAGATCTCCTTTCAGATAGTAGAGCCTTTGTTATTGTGTTGGTATTAGAGACGTTAATCCAGCTATATTGAGGAGGTAGGTTTGTTTCCATTTGTAAGTTGTATATCTTGGTCCACAAAGGCGCCCCCAGCATGTAACGCATGGTATTGTTCTGGATTACTTCTATGGTGGAGGTTTGTTGTGCACTGAGGCTGGCTAAGGTGGGAGCACTGTAGGTAATTGGGTATCTTATAGTGGCTATGTAGAATTTCTTCTGGACCTGAAGACCTGCTCCTTTTTGGAGAAATGTCATATATCTGATAGGGGTTAGTCTGTTATGTTCTCTTTCCCTGAGATATGTGACTTGTGCTTAAGGTGAGTTGTCTGTCTATGTAAACTCTCAGATACATGAATGTATCAACCCACTCTTGGTTTTCATTGGCTAGGGTGAGTGGGGTCAGTGGTACTGGAGTTTTTACAGCCATAAATTTTGTTTTATAACCGATGAGTTTGAGTTCCAGCCCCTTTCTTTTCAGATGGAACAGGCCTACTGCTTTTTGAGCACAGGCCAGTCTCTTGCCTCCTCTGCTGATTAGGACCACGTCGTCAGCATAGATGTAGATGTCTACTCCTTGGAGTTGATGGTTGTCTTTGGAATTTTACTCTAGCCTCTCTATTTCTGACATAATTTGAGACCCAACTGAGATGTCCCTTAGCTCCCTTATTTGCTAGGGAGCTCAGAATGGCTGCAGGGTTGGTCAGCTCAAAAGCCTTCTCAAGATCTAAGAAGACTACGACCGCAGCCTTGTTGCTTATGCAGCTGAGAACATTCATAATACACTGTGTGGTGCATACATTATCTCTGTAGGCATACAAGTGAGGGCATAAGTAGCCTATTTTGAATTGTAATCTCTTGAGCACCATTTTCTCAGCTGTTTTTTCTAAACAGCTCAGTAGAGATATGGGTCATGGATTCGTTGGGTCTCTTGGTTTTGGAATAGGCTGAATGTCCTGTTGACTCCAGTAGTTTACCAAACCTTTAATATGTAAGTGGTGTTTGTCAGATGGAAGTAGGCGGCTTTACCTGAAGTGCCCATGTTGCTGATCATTGTGTAGGTGATGCCATCTACTCAAAGGGCTGTGTCTTTCCCTTTATGTTTGATGTTTCTGAGTTCCTGAGTGGTGAATGGTGTGTCTGTGTCATCTTTATGGTTGCAGGCATGGTTTATGGTGTCCCATCTTTGTTGTTTTAGGTCATATTGGATCCTTATTGTGCTTGGTGGAAGTTGCTGGGTTACTGAACGGTTGGAAAAGGTTATTTGCAAGTGTTTCAGCTTCCTCCATAGGTTTTGGATGTGTGGGTGCTTTGGTTGATTTATTTCACTACACTCTTTTGAGCATTTGCCATAGCTCGGTGAGGTTGGTGTGCTGATTTAGCTTGGCACACCATTCCAGCCATTTGTCGGTTCTGATTTTCGAGACAGTCTTGTGGGTGTCTGTGACCACTTCCTGAAGCACTGCTCTATTGGCATCTGTGGATCTTTTCCTATATAAGTTCTTGACCCTATTTTGTCTTTGCTTGGCCTCTTTTACTTTTTGGCAGTAGTACCATGAATCTTTATATTCCCATTTTGGAGGTTTGTGCTTGGGTATGGAATCGTCGGCTGCTTTGTGGAAGGCGGAGATAAGGTCTTGTGCTAAAATGTTGACGTCTTCAGCTGCAGTGTAGTTTGAATGCCACTGTGTTATGGATTGATGAAATTTTATCCAATTTGCCATATTTTGATTCCATTCAGGTGGAGGAGATGGAATTGGTGGAAGCTTAGGCAGTTGGATGCTTATCTGAGTGGCATAGTGATCACTCATGAGGTGGGGATGCATGCTCCAGTCAGTGTAAGGAGCGAGGGAGGAGGTTATGGAGGACAGGTCTAGTCTTCCTCCTCGTACATATGTTGGGACTCCAGAGTTTATAAGATGGATATTGGGGAATGGCTCCAGAAGTTGAGCAATGTGCCCAACGTCATCTTTATTTGGCCTTGTTGAATTTAGAATTCTATGATGGGCATTGAAATCGCCACCTATGAAAGATGGCTCTTCAGCAGTGGTTGCAAAAAGCTCTCCGCCCTCTACGAGGCCGTTGATTTGCTTGTAGATCTTGTATATATTTAACTTTTTATTTAGGAGCTGCATTTTAACAGCCTGGATCTCCACATTGTTCCCGCATCTTGGAGGGTTGATGTTGTAGACTGAAATACAATTTTTAACTAGAGTTATTAGTCCTCTATTAGTGTGGTTGTCTGCTGGTATTGTGATGTCTGTGTATCCTGAGATATTGAATTCTTATTGTCCTTTGAAGAGCGTTTCTTTGTAGAAGGATGACGTCAAATTCACCTTCCTTGGGTGCTGATTGCAGGGAGGCATACTTGGATCCAATCCCACAAATATTCCATTGTAGAATCCTTATGGATTCAAAACTTTGCTGTAGAGCTCCAGAGTAGTCTGTTCCTGCTCCCTTCTGACGAGGCAGGGATCTTGGGACGGAAGGACCGGGAACTGGGTGGTGCTGGACATCAGAGGGGGTTGGCTGGTGGCCACATGACCCTTGGGAAGGTTGCTGTGAGTTGTTTTTTGTGGCGCAGGTTGAGGAGAAGGGGTAGCCTCTGTTTGAGCTGTTGGTCCATTCTCGGCCAGAGTGGGTAACTCTTGAGGTGCTAAGCAGGCTTGGGCAGGATAAACTGAGGCCCTGGCTACCAGTTTGGGGGTGTAGGCTCTTACACGGAACATGAGTTTGTCTAATGCTCGGCTCATAGAACTTTGTTCCTGCTGAACATTTAATATTTCTGCTAGTTGGCTGGCAAATCCTTGGAGCAGTGTTCTTAGTTTGTCCTCTGTTATTGTGATGGTGTGTGACTCCACTAATGGTGTTGTCCGAGAAACTTGGTGCGAAGGTTTGGGGGTTTGTGGAGCCTTTGGAGTTTTCTG
The DNA here is from genome assembly GCA_037179515.1 of Halocaridina rubra. NCBI lineage: Eukaryota > Metazoa > Arthropoda > Malacostraca > Decapoda > Atyidae > Halocaridina > Halocaridina rubra. Next base: position 32,519 of record JAXCGZ010009865.1, read on the forward strand.
GGCAGGTTGTGTGGTCAAAGGTTTGTCCAGATTAAGTCTTCTACTTGGAGGATGAGGGGATCTCTGAAGCTTGGGCCTGTTTACCACCACAGGTGCCACGACTTGCCTGGGAACTTGGCAAGTTGGTTTTGGGCTGAGTTATTGTTGGTATGCAGTTTAGTTTCATTGGGCACTTGGGGCACCATGCGTGATGGTTCCCCTTGCAGTTTGGGCATCTTGCTGTGGTGGTGTTGCCCTCCTTGTGAGCTTGGACACACTTCTCCGTACTGTCTTTTCCACTGCAAACAGCACAGGCTTCTAGAAGGGTGCATTGGGCTGTGTGATGTCCGAATCTCTGGCAGTTGTAACATCTCATTGGTTCCTTGATGATAGGTTTGGTGGGGAAGGATCCCTAGATACCTAGATTTACTTTGTTGTAAACACGGCCCTTGAAAGAGACTACTATTGTAAGAGTTGGTAACCCAGTCTTGCTGGTTTGTTGTGTTGCTTCCATGATATATGGAAGAGTTAGAAGTGGGGTCATCTCCATAACCACGGGGTAGTTACATACTACCCCCTTGCAGGTCTTTTCTCAGGGAATTAGTTCCTGCATGAAGAAGTGGTGAGACTTTTGAAGGTATTTGTAGGCTTCTTCCTCCCTTAGTGTGAGGATCCATTGTCATTGTAGGTTGGGTTGTGCGGCAATGTTGATGCCCGGCTTCATTTGTTCCAGTAATTTCACAGCCGGATAATTTGCTGTTGGGTCCTCGCTCAGGATCTTTGAATTTATAGAAGCTCTTTGGAATGTGAACGTTTTTGTGATTGGAGTTTGTGGCGTGTGTTTGTCCTCTTGGTGATCTTCGGTTGTTCAGTCTCTTGCGCACTACAGTGGTCCATCCTTCACTGGGGTTTTCTTCCTCTTTTCCTGGAAGGCTCAGTTTTGGTGTTTGCGATCCATGTCGGATACACTTTCCTTCTACTTTTGATGTAGTTAAATGGTTTTATAAGTTAATAAGTTAATGGTTTGGGAGAGCAAAGGGGGAGGAGAAGGCCCTACCTATCCTATTTGTAGCCAGTCCACTCCTAGAGCAGACGTTTTACCAGCAGAAGGAAGTGCCCTAGAGAATTGAAAGGTGGATTCCACCTTTCACTCTAGCGGTCACAAAATCTTGTACTGGGGAGGGGGGAATTGAGGGGGATTGGGTCTAAGGGAATTGAAGGTTCCCTCCTGCCAAAAGGTGGGCTTATGGGAGGAGCTCTTGCTAAGCTAATTTTCCCTAACAGTTCCTACTCCACCTTGCAATAGACTGCAATAGGTGGGGTGATGAACCTTGCTGCTTAAGGGCTACCGCATATCCACAGACAGGCCTGGGTCAGTAAGTGAAAGGGTTCAAGTTAGAGATTGTGTCTCGATTGATAGGGTCTATCAGAAAGAATGTTGTCTCTCAATAGACAGATTATATCAGAAGGCGTAGGGGTGTCTACGCCGGCGTAGGATTTTCGATTGAACTCTGGAAGTTAAAGCTAAAACAATCCTTCTTTGCACTAGGCAGTGATGGAGATGATCCTTGGAGAGGCTAAGCTGTAAGACTTAGCAGAGGAGAGCACGTTTTGTCACCACCAGAGCTGTAGTCAGACTGATGCCCCCTCTATTGTGGGTGGACCATTTTTATAACATCGGTTCAGGCCCTGCCTTCACCAATAGGATTTCAGAGAAGGGGAACACCCCAAAACCTATAGTGTGGGGGGTGCCTAAATAACGCTAGTTCGGTACAGAGAACAGAGACGCCACTGTGCCCAAAAAAAGCCAGTTTGGTACAAAGAACTGAGAAGCCACTTGAGATCTCAAACTTACACATGGGACACTCATGGGCGTGATATAAATACGTCAATGATAATAATAATAATTTTAAAAACAATTATGATAATAAAGATAATAGTAATAAAAATAATGCTAACATTTATAATAATAATAATAATAATAATAATAATAATAATAATAATAATAATAAGAATAAGAATAAGAATAAGAATAAGAATAAGAATAAGAATAAGAATAAGAATAAGAATAAGAATAAGAATAAGAATAAGAATAAGAATAAGAATAAGAATAAGACTAAGACTAAGACTAAGACTAAGACTAAGACTAAGACTAAGACTAAGACTAAGACTAAGACTAAGACTAAGACTAAGAGTAAGAGTAAGAGTAAGAGTAAGAGTAAGAGTAAGAGTAAGAGTAAGAGTAATAAAAATAAAAATAAAAATAAAAATAAAAATAAAAATAAAAATAAAAATAAAAATAAAAATAAAAATAAAAATAAAAATAAAAATAAAAATAAAAATAAAAATAAAAATAAAAATAAAAATAAAAATAAAAATAAAAATAAAAATAAAAATAAAAATAAAAATAAAAATAAAAATAAAAATAAAAATAAAAATAAAAATAAAAATAAAAATAAAAATAAAAATAAAAATAAAAATAAAAATAAAAATAAAAATAAAA
>JAXCGZ010009865.1:37500-42500 GCA_037179515.1 Halocaridina rubra
AAATAATATATAAATAATAATAGTAAGTGCATATGTAAATAATGCCTCTTCACCCCTTGTAGAGGGGGTGGCCGAGCCAGGAAACACATTCACCACTATCTACACATACCTCACATGCTCCTCTTTGCTCCTTGGGGATAAGAGATTGCCATATTTCCTTCCTTCCACCCTTCCTGAGTCTCCCACAAGGTAGGTGATCAAGAATATTCTACATTGAGGCCTTACAGCCATAGCTGCTTTACCCACACCTTTTATCACATGGCAACTCCCTTCACGCCCGCACATCGTAATTCACTTAGCCAGCAGGTGCGAGAATACCCTTTGGCCAGTGTTAACTATATACAATCATTCTTCATTCATTCCAATCTCTTTCCCGCTCACTTCCTTGCTCCACTGACATTCTACGTGCTTTCAGTACACTTTTCACGCCATCCAGCCCTCTCATTCAAGGTCTTCTTGATCTAACTCCAATCACTTCTGCACTACACACTCTCTTCGCTATTCGTTCATCACTCATCCTTTCCATGTGTTCAAACCAACTCAACACTCTCTGATCTAACCTATCCGACATCTTTCTTTCAACACCTGTTTTCTGCAAGACATCCTCATTTCTTACTCTGTCTATTCTAGATATACCAATCATACTTCTCAAACAGTTTATCTCCATTACATTCAACTTGTTCCTTTACTTCTCACATGCATTCTAAGTCTCTTTTCCATACAGTGCTGTCGGCACAATCACACCTTCATATATCCTCCTTGTATTCATTCCAAAATATCTATTTCTCATTACACTTTTCAACCCATCTAGACATTTATTGCTTCTTTCACTCTATGACTTACCTCTGCATCCATTCGTCCACTCCTTGATACATGCGAAAACAGATATTTAAAACACTCAACTTCTTCAAGCAACCCCCCCATTCACTTCTACATTTAATCTGCCAACACTAACACACCTCGTGCATCTCATGACTTTACTTTTACCAATATTCACTGCCAACTTTCTTCTTTCACACACCCTAACAACCTCAGCCACCAAATGATTAACTTCATTCTCAGCATCAGCCACCAGTACAGTATCATCTGCATATAGCAATTGATTCAATTTCCACAAACTTCCATTCTCACCCAATTGTTGCAAATCTTTGTCTGATACTCTTTCATTTACAACCCTTACCACTCCATTAATATGTACATTAAACAACCATGGCAACATTTCACAACCATGACATAACCTTACATTCACCTCAAACCAATCACTCATACCATTCCCGACTCTCACACATGCTCTACTATTCTTGTAAAATCTCTTTTCTGCATTCAGAAAACTTCCACTTATTCCATACAGTCGCAACACACTCCCCAAACCCTCTCTATCAACCCTGTCATACGCTTCCTTGTGTCAACGCTTTCTCTAAGTTCATAAAAGACCACAAAGTGTCCCTACTTTTCTCCATGAACTTCTCACACACCTGTCTTACCACAAATACTTGATCCACACATCCTCTTCCTCTCCTGAAATCACACTGTTCTTCCCAGTACCTTTCCTAATTCTGTCGATTAACAGTAATCCATATACTTTACCAACAACACTTAACAAACAAATTCATCTTTGTTGTTCGTTGATGTTCTCCCTTGAGGGTGAGCGGACCTTCCCTTTTTGGCCCGCAGGTGGGGGGTCAAATTCATCTAAAACTACTACTTCTTCCTTTGTAAAGTGGAACTACACATGCTCTCCTCTACTCAACTGGGACCATCCCTTTCTTGAAACATGAATTCAACTGCCGAACCATCCATTCAACTATTCAATGCCTCCCCACTCTTTGACAAGCATTCAACATGACACCCATTTATCCCTGGGACTTTACCTGCTCCCATTGCTCTCAGAGCTAAATGTACCTCCTTTCTTGTTATTTCTCTATCATTCTTCTTCCCTAGCATTGGCATTCTCCACTCATTTCCCACAACCACTTTATTTGCCTCTCTACCAGCTACCTCATTTAGCCTGTCCTTGAAATATTGAGCTCATCTCTATGTCACCTGTCTTTCATTTACTAGCAATTGCTCATCTGCTCCTTTCACCCTCTCCTCCCTACCCCATTCACCTTTCCTCACTCTTTTCGCTTCCCTTCAAAACATCTTTTTATTCCTATCAAAATTCTCAGACAAGCATCCACTCCACCTTGCATCTGCTTCGCTCTTTGCCTCCCTCACTACGCAATTCGATAGACTCCTCTTTGCACAATACTTTTCATTCATTTCTAAATTACCTACCTGCAACCATATCTCAAATGTCTGATTCTTTTCAACCATTACTGCAATAACTTTCTCATTCCACAATTGACTACCTTTCATTTTACTTTCAACAGTAAGTTTTCTTCTGCACACTGGCTCAGCACGCTTCACGACTTCCACCTTGAATCAACCCTATTCTCCTTCCACTCCCTCCTCTACTTTCTTTTTCACTACTTTCCACACATTCCTCAGACCAGCCTTACATTCAAAGTCTTCCTCTTTCTAGTTAAACTCACTCACTTTTAGCGCCTCTTTTTCTCTTTAGCGTCACCTCTTCCTCCACATTCTCCTACTCTCAAGCTACTTTCCATTAACTAATGATCAGACATTCCACCACTAGCTCCTCTCAGGGGTAAAAAAAAAACGCGGATGTTGCGGATCAGTATTAGTGAAAATAATCACTTGGTGGGATCATATGTGTGTGTGTGTGTGACTGTGTGTGTGTGTGTGTGTGTGTGTGTGTGTGTGTGTGTGTGTGTGTGTGTGTGTGTGTGTGTGTGTGTGTGTGTGTGTGTGTAGAAGGACGAGTGAGGGAGGCTGACAGTTCGTGTCTGTGAGGATGAGAGAGAGAGAGAGAGAGAGAGAGAGGAGAGAGAGAGGAGAGAGAGAGAGAGAGAGAGAGAGAGAGAGAGAGAGAGAGAGAGAGAGAGAGAGAGAGAGAGAGAGAGAGAGAGAGAGAGAGAGAGAGAGAGAGAGAGAGAGAGAGTCGTATGGAAAAGTCACTAGAAAATAATATAATTTACAGTCTCACTAGAATGCGACTGAGAGTCAGTGTGAGTGAAGGAGAAAGCAAGCGTGATTAAGTGTGAAAGTTACCAATAGAAAGTGAGAGTGAATAAGAATGATCCTGAGTCCTGCTGACTCCTAAGAATAACTAAATAGAATTAGTTCAATGAGACTGGCTGGTAATTAGAAGCCAGTTTAAGTTTGCCACTTTCAAAGATTGGAGGTTGGGGAAAGTAGTTGGTTGGATGCCTGCCAATTTGGGTCCCCGTTCCGCTTCCTGGTAACACACCTAAAGGTAATATGTTATGCACTATGCACTATGTACTATGTACGTACTAAGTAGTATGTACTCTTACATAAATATTTAAGTGTGGCTGAAACTCGTCACTCTATAGTGTATAATTAATAGTAATATATATAATCGAGTGTGACTTGTAAAAAAATCCGCTTCCGCATCCGCAACCACGGATATGGAGGTGCAAATTATCCGCACCTGCATCCGCATCCGCAAAAATTTATATTTAAAGCTACGCCCTTTTATCTGCAACCGCAGTTTATGAAAATACACTATAATTTAATATCCGATACAGCACTAGTATGGATCATTCGCAAGACTCTTGTCTTGCACTTGATTGCAAACAAATTTATATATTAATTTAGCTGAGAGTAATAGTGTCATTTTATTTTACTTTAAAATTGATATCAATCCAGTTTTGATAAATTGATTTTCATGTGTTTATGTAAAGTTTATTTAAGTAAAAAAATAGAAAAATAAAAAAAAATAAAATAAAAAAAAAAACACCTTTGGAAGCCTGTCAGCAGCCTCATAAAGGGTAAAGCGTAGAATAGGTTTGTTTTTTCTTCATTATCTTTAACTCAGCTAAGAGAGAAACTTGCTACTTCAATCATCTATAAGACAAAAACAAATGAATACCGAGAACGTATTCCTCTGGATAGTCAATGATTTTCTCATTTTTCTTTTGCCATGAAATGAGAAATATAATCAAAATTACTGAATAATTTTGAATTGTCAGTTGAGGAAATATCAAGAATCACAAATAGAAATTAAGGGAAAAAATATGGCAAGCTTAATGACTCAGATGGAGGATTGTTAAGTGCTCTGTCCATTGCAAAAATTTTAATACGAATTAGATATTCCATATTATTCATTCCATTTCATTACTGAATGACGTGAATTTCCAGACTGAAATAATATTACTATTAATTCAGACACGCACATGCATACACATATACAGATTCACACACGTATGAGATATATATATATATATATATATATATATATATATATATATATATATATATATATATATATATATATATATATATATATATATATATATATATATATATATATATATATATATATATATATATATATATATATATATATATATATATATATATATATATATATATATATATATATATATATATATATATATATATATATATATATATATATATACATATATATATATATATATATATATATATATATATATATATATATATATATATATATATATATATATATATATATATATATATATATATATATATATATATATATATATATATATATATATATATATATATATATATATATATATATATATATATATATATATATATATATATATATATATATATATATATATATATATATATATATATATATATATATATATATATATATATATATATATATATATATATATATATATATATATATATATATATATATATATATATATATATATATATATATATATATATATATATATTATATATATATATATATATATATATATATATATATATATATATATATATATATATATATATATATATATATATATATATATATATATATATATATATATATATATATATATATATATATATATATATATATATATATATATATATATATATATATATATATATATATATAT
>JAXCGZ010009865.1:45000-50000 GCA_037179515.1 Halocaridina rubra
TATATATATATATATATATATGCATATATATATACATAGAGAGAGAGAGAGAGAGAGAGAGAGAGAGAGAGAGAGAGAGAGAGAGAGAGAGAGAGAGAGAGAGACAGACAGACAGACAGACAGAGAGAGAGACTCCCACTCCTAGGACCGTTTTCAGAGAAAAATCATATTTTCCATTTTTTTCGTTGAAAGACAGCTATATATGTCTACAAAGTTTCGTGAAAGTTTTCGTGACATAAAACACTATTTTCCAGTTGAAAATATAATATATATAATGAAATACGACATAAGCTAAACCTACTTCAGAAACATCCATTCTCTATGCATTGTGTTATTGTATTTATAATTTTGCCAATCTTTATCCAAATTTTATATACATATTCTTTTTTTATTAATTTTCCTCATAAATAGTCTGGTATTGTACTTCTGGCAACATTAGGTCTCGGTAGACAGCTAATGATAGAGGAATATAAATTTGTTTCCTCGGCCAAGATTATTTAGAGGTAAAAAAATAATTGAAATTTATTTAGTTCAAATAAGTCGGGAAATATCGGAAATAAAGGCCTCACAGTTTTGCTAGTTTTTTTTTTTTTTTTAATGATGAGGATGGATAATATGAAAACAATATATTGGTAATTATTAGCTTTCGATGTCATTAGTACAACAATTAACTACAAATGGAATCGGACAAACAACTGTCTCTCAGTCCATGTTTTTTTAATACACGTCATTCTCAATATATATTGCATCCTATTTCTTGTTTTTAACGCTTTGCTCATGCAAATTTCATTAAGCTTGGCAAGAAGTTTTCCTATTTGATCCTATACAACATCTAAAATGAATAATATTGTACCTTTAACCGGGACTCTAACCTATGACACATAATCGTTGTGCCAAGGCGTTACCAACTACACCACTGAAAGTATCAGACCTTCATTGGTGTAGTTGGTAGCGCCTTTGCACAGTAATTGTGTCTAAGGTTCGAGTCCCGGTCAGGGGTAAAATATGATTCATGTTTTCATATATGTTAATGTGTTTCTTTGATTAACATGTAAAATATTCATGGAAAAAAATATAATCTGTACCTTTAGGATAGAGGAAACATGATTTCAGTAATTTTAAAATGAACAAAAATAGCCTTTAATATGCACCAAAATTATTCTAATGAGGTCACCACTGGCAAATGGAAAAGCTTTTCTGGTGAAAGTTTCCCAAGTAGATACTCTCAGTGTCCGGAAACTAATCGTTCGCATAGCAGTTGAAACTGCTATACGAAATTCACCAAATAGTCAATAATATAAAAAAAATGTGGAAAAGAGAAGACACCGAAAAATGTACGATATTTCTTTCTTTTTTTGTACGCAACATTCATGTTTTAAACCCTAATCCGTTTAATTTCAGCCTATGTTTTAAAGTAAAATTACTAATGCAACAATATTTTTTTTCATAAACTAGGAAGGCTGAAAAGATTATATCTATATATATGTAAATGTGTGTAAGTGCATACATGTTTTGATTCACGAAAACAACACCAAGTAAATCAGCAATGATATATACCTCGAATAATCCCATGTATCTTCAATTGTAACCAAGACATTACAGAGATGACTTCTTAAAAGCTTCACATGCTTATTGCCTAATATTATAATTTCAATGTGAAATAAAGATTGAAAAGTGCCAAAAAACAAATAAAGATAAAGCTAAATTATCCGTGAAAGCATGAAAGTATTTAATTCGCAAGAGCAAACACTGAATTAAAATGTAAAAATTCATAAGACTGCGAACAAAAGCTACCCAAGAAAATAACTAAGTAAGCAAAAATGTAATATAATAGGCGAACATAAATGAGAAGGGAAATAAAAAGGAAATTGAGTGAATTATTATATTTTCAATAAAAGAGTGTAAATAACTGGAGAATCTTTTTGAGAACAGGGAGAAATAATATATATAACCAAAATATAACCTGTATTATCGTTTCCGTTCCAAAGGTGAGGTCTGTGCGTACTGCAACACTAACACTCCTTTTTACAAGGCTCATGGACCTTGAATCTCCTGACTTTGATATTCTCTGGCTAAAAATCTATCTCTCTATTACCACTAAATTTCTTTGTTTTTGCTACTGTTCTCCAAACTCCACCGAGTTTTTGTCTTTCTTTGAATATCTGTCCTCTTGCCATGAGTCCTTGCTATCTGCTCACCCACATGCCGAAGTTCTCTATATTGGAGACTTGAATGTACACCACAGTGAGTGGTTTAATTCTTCTCCCACTGATGTGGAGGAAGAGAGGCCCTTGCTTTCTCTATTACTCAAGGTCTGGAGCAAATTATCAAACTCGTGTTTCCGATCGACACGAACATGCAGCCAATACTCTTGACCTATTTCATACTTTTAACCCTTCAAGCTGCTATTATTCTGTGCTTTCACTTCTTGGTAAGTCTGACGACTCTGTGATCTCAATCTCTTCCATTTTCTCTCGTCCTCCACCAATCCCTCCTTTGGCACTTTGAACGTACCTAACGTGAATATTTGCATAACTTCCTCTTTGACTTCTAATGGGATGACAACTGCTTTTGGTCCCACATCCCTGATCAGGTAGCCCTAAAAGTTACCGAGATCATAACCTCGGGAATGGAGGTGTACATCCCCTCCTCTTTGAAAATTTTCTCTCCCCCTAAACCTTGGTTTGATCTTGGCTGCTCCATGGCTATCCAGGCCAGGAATCGGGCACACCAGTCTTACCAAGAATCACCTTCCAATTTAACTCGCTCTGCTTTTATTGTAGCTATGAATCGCTGTACTGCTCATATTCCAAGGTCCGAGGCTTCCTTTAAGAGAATGAAAGTTGATAACCCTAACTCCTCTCCTACTGACAAAAGTTTCTGGTGCTTAGCCAAAAACCTCTCCAAAAACTTCTGTAACTCAAGCTTTCCTCCTCACATTCGTTCTGATGGGTCTCGAGCTTGTTCTCCCACTGAAAATAACACTCTCTTTGGCACTCACTTTTCCGTCAACTCTTCTATTATCGATTCCAGTGCACCTGTCCCTCAATCTTTACCCCTCTCTAACCCTATGCCCTCCCTTATCCTTTCTTCACGCAAAGTTCATAAGGTTCTTCACTCACTAAAGACGGAGAAATCATCTGGTCCCGATGCGCTGGCTCACGTGCTTTGCCGTCTTTTTCACCTCATTCTGTCAACAAGTATCTATCCTTCATCTTGGAAGCATGCTCTAGTTAAACCTGTTCCTAAGAAGGGTGACCGTTATATTCCTTCAAACTACCGACCTGTTGTGCTAACCTCTTCTATTACTAAAGTTTTCGAAAATTTGCTCATTTCTCACTTCTTGAAACGCCTTGAATCTAACTCACTTATTTCCAATCACCAGTATGGTTTCCGCAAGGCAAGATCCACTGGTGATCTCCTGTCCTATCTTACTTATGCATGGTCATCTTCTCTGAGGAACTATGAGGCTTTATTGGCCAAACTCCCTCCCTATAGCTTTACTCCTTCTCTCTGTTCTATGATTTCCAGTTTTCTTTCTGACCGTTCTATATCTGTAGTTGTTGATGGTGTGACATCTAGCCCTGTCTCTGTTACCAGTGGTGTACCTCAGGGGTATGTTCTTTCACCTACTTTGTTCCTTCTCTTCATAAATGATCTTCTACAAAACCCATCTTTTTTTCTTATTCATGCCTTTGCCGACGATTCTACCCTTCACTTTTCCTCTGCCTTTCTTCACAACCTTCATCTGCTACTCGTAATCAGTCTCGATTCAATCTTTCTTCTAAACTCATCTCCGATTTGCAGAGAGTATCTGAGTGAGGCACTCAAAATTTAGTTAACTTCAATGCCTCTAAGACACAGTTTCTGGCTATCTTTAAATCTTCTTCTCCTCCTGATAACCCTATAGTCTTCGAAAGTAACGAATTTACCCTCTTAATTCTATCAACATATTAGGAATCCATATAGCCTCTAACTTGCCTTGGAAGACTCACATAATCCAAATTTCTAAATCTGCATAAAAAAAAATTGGGGTTCTGTTTCGGTTTCTTCATTACTTTTCCTCTTTACATTACTTAAAATCTATTAAGGTCTCACACGTCCCTGCTTAGAATACTTCTCATACATCTGGGGTGCTTCTTCTTATACTTATCTCCTAGATGGGGTTGAATCTAAGACAGTCAGACTCATTAATGATCCTTCTCTTACATCTAATCTGTATTCTCTCTCTCTTCACAGTAAGGTACCATCCCTTTCTCTTTTCTATCGTTACTACTTTCATTGCTGCTCTGATGAGCTAGCGAGTTGCATCCTTCCCCAACTGCCGAGGCCACGTAACACTCGCCAAGCGGCCTCATCTCACATGTACTGTGTGGAGATTTTTAGCTCGCGGATTGGTCGGTGCAACAACTGCTTCTCCTCACCTACATCCAGACTTTGGAACTCTCTTCCTCCTTCTGCCTTTCCAAATTCTTATGACCTATCTTCCTTTAAAAAGCGGAACTATCGTCATCTTAGGGCCTAATCCTCCATATATGTAGGTCCTCTGTACTTTGACTATTTTTTTCTGTCTATCGCTTTCCTTTATGTATTATTACCTCATCTCTGCCTTGTCCTTAACCTTTTTCTTTTCCTTTGTCTTGGTGTTTTCTCGTGGTCTGGCCTTCATTGATGAGGGGCAGTTTTTGCCTGTCCCGGTGTCACACTCATAAAAATAATATATACCTGGTACACAAATTTGATTATGTTGTTCTCATGATATATCTCAGCTTTTGTCACTAAGTACGAATATACACTATGAATAAACAATTGGGGGAAATATCGAAAAGGGATAAGACAGCTTGGAATGGGAAGGAAAAATAAAAGAGAAGTGGGAATCTTAGCATGTTGAAATGAAAACTATGAACGACTACATTCGAGAAAGCATTGGAGGAGTGGACAAGCAAGTAGCAATTACTAATGATCATGCATTAGAAGCAACTATATTTGGGCATACTTTG
>JAXCGZ010009865.1:52500-62500 GCA_037179515.1 Halocaridina rubra
GGGACAATGGAATTGGCTAGAAAATTGCCCTCATCGATCCCGGGCACTATGAAAACATTGACTCGAAGAACTATTAAAAGTTTACGGACAAGGCAGAAATAAGAAAATTATAAATAATGTTAAACCCACAGACTGAAAGAATAATCAAAGTAATGAAGACCTAAATATATGGCATGATTAGGTCCTGAGATAACGATTAGCATGTTTTTTTAGGGATAATGGTTAATAAGAATTAGGAAAGACAGAAGGAGGAAGAGGGTTTCAGAGTCTAGAAGTGGAATGGAAGAAGCGGTCATTGCACCGACCAATCCTCGAGTAAATAAGCCTCCGCACAGTACCTGTGAGACGAGGCCGCTCGGTGAGTATTACGGGGCCTTGGCATCGTTGGGTGGATGCAAATCACCTACTCATCAGAGCAGCGATGAATGTAGCAACGACAGAAAATAAACAGCTATGATACATTACGTAGAAAAGAAATAAAATCCAGATCAGAAGTAAAAGAAGGGTTACTGATGAGTCTGATTGCCTAAGACTCAACCCTATCAAGGAGATAAGTATAGGAGAAAGTACCCCAGCTGTGCTAGCAGTATTCCAAGCAGGGATGGGTAAGACTTTTGTAAATTTTAAGTAATTAAAGAGAGGCAAAGTAATGAGGACCACGTAACACAACCCCCAATATTTAAGATGCAGGTTTAGAAATTTGAATTATACGAATCCTCCAAGACAAATTAAAAGCTATCTGAATTCTTAATAAGTTAATAAAATCAAGAGGGTAAATTTCTTTATTTTCAAAGATAATAGGACTTTCGGAAGGAGAAAAAGAAAAAGAGATAGCTAGAACCTTTGTCTTGAAGGTATTATATTTAGAAAAAAAATGGGTGCCCCACTCAGACACCCTCTGTATATCAAAGTTGGATGATGAAGACTTTTAAGTAGCAAAGTAAGGTCGTGAAGAGAAGACAAAGGAAAAATGAATGGTAAAATTATAAGAAAATGCATGGAGAATAGAGAAAAAACATGGGGACTGCAGAAGACTATTGATGAAATGAAATAAAAAATAGGTGAATGACCAGAACCCTTTGGAACACCCCTGGTAACTGGGAATGAACTAGATGTTGGGCCGTCAATAACCACAGATTTAGAATAGTCAGAAAGAAATTTAGAAATCAGAGAACAGAGAGAAGAGGTAAAGTCATAAGCAGGAAAATTTGCCAAGAGAGCCTTGTGCCACACTCTATCAAAAGAATCTATGATATCAAGTGCGATGATAAAGGATTTCCCATAGTTCTGCAGAGATGCCCATCCAAGAGTGAGATGGAACAGGAGGTCACCAGTGGATCTTGCCTTGCGGAAGCTGTACTGGTAATCAGAAAGAAGCGAGATAGCTTCAAGACATTTATTGAAGTGAGAGTTGAGCAAAATTTTGAATACTTTAGCGAAAGCAGAGGTTAGGAAGAAGCTGAACTAGAGCGTGCATCCAAAAGGAAGGGTAGATACTGGTTGAGAGAATGAGGCAAAAAAGACTATAAATTGTAGGAGATAGTTTGCAAACTTCTTAAGAAACACTGAAGGGATACCATAGGGCTTGGATGCCTTGTTCGTCTTTAGAGAGCAAAGAATCTTACGGACTTTGTGTGAAGAAAGAATAGGTTAGGGGATAGGATTTGAGAGGGGTAAAGTATGTGTGGCAGATGCGCTAGAGTCACTGATGGAAGAGTTGGCTAAAAATGAGAGCCAAAGAGAGAAGCCTTGTCAGTGGGAGAGCTAACCACAGAACCATCAGGATGTATTAGAGGAGGAAAGTTTGAGTTACAGAAGCTTTTGGAGAGGTTCTTGGCTAGGAACAAGAAACATTTATCAGTGAAAGAGGGGCTAAAGCTGTAATATATCAAAGTATTAAAGCATGTCATTTGTGTGTATTTTGATGTTCATGCGCTAAGCACCACCTAACGTTTGCTTGTGCTGCTGCTGTGCTGCCTTACTTCTACCTTACACTTATTTGTGTTTCCATTGCTGCAGTTATCCAATGAACTCTTCTCATAATGAATCTTCATTAAGTTTCCAAATATATTACATTATTTAGTGGCGGCAAGATATAATCGTACCTGTGAGATGGCTGGACCGGCGATGCCAAGTTTTCGTGAGGGTGAGGAAGATATCTCCAGTTCTCATGAAAAACTTTAGTGTTATTTTACAGTGAAGGATGTAGCAGATGAAAAGAAGGTACCTACGCATATTATGGATCTATCTCCAACCCTATATGAAACACTGAAAGGCTTACTATCGCCGAAAGTTCTGTCAGCGTTAACCTATGCAGAGGTGATCGCTAACCTACAAAAACATTTTGGAGGTACAAAAAACAAACAAGTGGAACGGACAAAATTCATGCATGTTATGAGAAAGCAGGGGAAATCTTTGCAGGATTCTTATGTTTGTCTTAAGCACTCTGCTAGATACTGTGAATTTAGAAAGATGTTATATAAAATGTTAGTGGACAAGCTAATTGCAGGAGTAGTCTCGGTGTGTAGGTAAAAAATTTTGGAAGCATCTGCAGGATTAAAATTAACTTTTTTGGAAGCTGTGAAAATTGCTGAGGAAGCTGAATTAAATGAAACTGATGCTACTATCTTTGCAAATGCACAGTTTTCAGCTGATAGTGTTAGTATAGCTGTTCATAATGTTAATAGGTATAAAAATGGCAAAGTGCTTTATTCGGGTAAGCCAGCTGCTGTTAAAAATTCTCGTCACCGAGGATGATCTGTTCAACAGGGGAGAGATGTTTCGGTGCAGAATAATTCCCCGAGTGATGTTTGTGTAATAAGGTGTTTTAGATATAATTCTGTTGGACATTTAGCTAATTTATGTAAATTCAAGACAGATAAGTGTAGGTTATGACAAAGAATAGGACATTTAGCTGTTGTATGTAAAGATGGTAAGGTACCAAAGTCACAGCATTGTTTTAGCAGCACTAGCCTACAACTTCAGAGTGCCAAACCAGTACTTCAGCCTGCTGAATCCAATATAGTTCAAATAAGGATGCAATTTTATATCTGAATTTTAATGTATGTGATAATATTTCAGTAGTTAATGAATATTTTTGAGGTATCTAAAAAGATTGCAGCTCATGAGGATGATATTCATACTTTGAAGGAGTCTGGTAAGTTGCCACATCAGTCTACAGCTGAAGTTCTTCGTAGTAATGATGGTAAATATGTTGTTAATATGATAGTTAATGATAAAAATTTTAATTTTGAGGTTGATACAGTTGCAGCAGTCGCTTGGATGGGTGAAAATGCATATAGAAAGGTGTGCAACTCTTCTGAAGAATTACTAAATGCAAACATTATGCTCATGGATTATAAAAAAACAGCCACTTGATATTGCAGGTATAGCTATGGTTGACGTTGTGTATCGCAGGTTGTCCATTGTAGTAATTAAAGGTGATCGAGCTTCTTTATTGGGTAGAAACTGGATGCAAGAAATTAATTTAAATTGGAAATCAATATTTAGCAATGCTAATGTAAATGCAGTTTATAGTCCTAAGAAAAAGGAAATAGAAGATCTTTTAGCTAAATATGGAGAGGTGATTGAACCTGGCGTATATTGCTCAAAGGAATATAATGTTTCAGTTAATATGAAAGCAGGAACTGTTCCAGTCCACAAGTCTGCTAGGCCAATACCCTATCATTTACGTCTAATGGTTGATGAAGAGCTTGAGAGACTTGAAAAATTAGGTATAATTAAGTCAATAACTTTCTTAGAATGGGCCAATCCACGGTAAATGTATTGAAGAGTGATTGCAAAAATGTTAGGGTATGTACTGATTTTAAAGAAACTATTAACCTGTCTGTGAACTTGAGAAGTATCCATTGTCAACCTCTGAGGATATTTTTGCCATGTTGGGAAAAGGAAAGTAATTTACTAAACTTTATTTAAACCATGCATACCATCAGTTGGAACCCAGTGATGAATCTCAAAGTATATGATAATAAATACCCTCAAAAGTCTATATGGTTTGAATAGTGCTGTAGGAATTTTCCAGAGAGTGATGGAGACCATTTTCAAAGGTATTCCACATGTTGCTGTGTACTTAGATGACATATTGATTACTGCTACCACACTTGAGGAACATTGTTTGATTCTTGAAAGGTATTGAGTATGTTACTAAATTGTGTGGTTTGAAATTGAAAAGAGAGAAGCGCAATTTTTTTGTACCTACGGTTTCTTATCTAGGTTATACTTTATCTGCTCAAGGTGTTCATCCATCAGCTGAAAAGGTGACAGCTTTACTGAATACACCAGTTCCCCAGAATAGGCAGGAATTACACGCAAATGTGTCCAATATTATGGCTCTGTTGTATGCATTGGACTAAGAATCTACAGAATGGATTTGGAGTGATAAGGAAAATACAGCTTTTTTACAGGCTTAAGAATTGCTGAAATCAATATATTAGCTCATTATGACCCTAGTAAACTTCCGGTTATCACATGTGGAGCAAGCTCATATGGTTTAGGAGCGGTTTTAGGGCAAGAGGATGTTACCGGATTTTTTAAACCTATTTCATTTGCATCTAAGACTTTGTCAAAAGCTGAGAAAATTTATACCCAGGTAGGAAAAGAAGCCCTTGCTGTTCTATGATCTGTATGCAAATTTAACAAATATTTATTGAGAAGGAATTTCACCACTTTCACGGATAACAAACCATTGTTAGGATTGTTGAGTGAAAAGAAGGCTGTACCACGTATGACATCAGGTAGACTAATTAGATGGCCTTTACTTTTATCTGCTTTCTTTTATAACTTAGGGCATAGACCAGGATGTAAAATTCCAAATGCTGATTTTTTATAAATAATTTTGAAATTTCAGTTCATGTTGGTGAGGAAGTACTATTGCTGGATAGGATAAATTTTACTGGAGTAACTTTTGCAGACATTCGTCACTGGATGGACCTTGATCCTATACTTTCACACGTTCGCAGCCATATATTACAAGGTTGAAATGTATCTTAGAATTGTGATGAAAATTTAAAGCCTACTTTTGACTGTAGGCATGAATTAAGTGTTGTGCAAGGTTGTCTTTCGTGGGAAAATAGAGTAGTGATACCACCCCAAGGACGAAATGCTTTAACTGACTACTTACATGATACTCATCCAGGTATTGTAAAAATGAAAAGTCTTGCAAGATGATATATATAGTGGCCTCAGATTGATAAAGATTTGGAGAGACGTGTTCATTTATTACAAGTTTGTCAAGTATGCAGGTCAAACTTTGCGGGTAAACAATACTGCATCCACGGGAGTTCCCTAGCAAGTCATGGTCAAGGCTACACGTTGATTATGTGAGGCCTATGGAGGGTCATATGTTTTTCGTTATTGTGGATACTTATTCTAAATGGCTTGAAGTTATATTAACTCAAGGTTGTACTGCTAAGGTGACTGTGTAAATTGCAACAATTATTTGCTACTCACGGACTGCCAGACATTTTTGTCAGTGATAGTGGTCCTGCTTTTGTTGCTGTTGAATTTCGGGATTTTGTAAGCAAAAATGGAATATGCCATGTTACAAGTGCTCCTTATCATCCTTCTACAAATGGTTTAGCAGAGAATACGGTGAAAACATTTAAGATGGCTATGAAAACAAGTGAGGGATGCACTGAGGAGAAATTGTTGAGGGTTTTTTTTTTCGTTACAGGATTACACCTCATACTACAACTGGTGTTGCTCCTTGTGAGTTTTTAATGAGATGAAGGATTAAGTCTAAATCTAATCTTTTACGCCCTGATGTTGAGAGTCAAATTATTAAGAAGCAGGGATATCAGGTCAAATATCATAAAGGTTCTAAGACAAATTCACCTCCTGAGTTTAAAGTAGGTGATCATGTATATTTTAAGAATTATCATTCTAGGCAAGGACCACCAAATTTATCTGGTGTTGTGGAAGAATGTACTGGACCTAGTTCAAGCAAGATTAGGAGTGAAGATGATATTATTCTTCATAGGCATTTTGACCAAATGGTCAAGCAGCTCAGACCTAACTTTGCTGATGTTGAGGAATATAATACATCTAGTGATTCTGAATTAGTAAACAAAAGTAGTACTGATGTATACCAATATTTAGATAAGACTGAAAATTTTAATTGTCGTATTACAAGTAATATCTCTGATATTCCCAGGGTTACACCACAGTTAACTCAAATTTCAGTCCTGAGGCAAATTCTGGTAGTAGTAATAGAAGTCCACAGCAAATAACTGAAGTTAGACGTTCAAGTCGAAAGCGTAAACCAGTAGATAGACTGAATATATAATATGTGAATCAGTAATGTTTTCTGTTTATATATATTGCTAAGTGGAGTTACATATTGGCTTTTGTTAGCTGACATTTTTACTAGGAAAGGTTTTGAATTTCGTTTGTATTTTTATTTCCGAGTTTTATCTGCAAGGCATGGAGGGGTGTAATATATCTAAGTATTCAAGTATGTCGTTTGTGCGTATTTTGATGTTCGTGAGCTCAGTGCCACCTATGTATTACCGGTGTACTGTAGACTAGAGCGGAAAGTATATACTCTGTTGTTGAACCCCTATGAAGACGTTTGCTTGCCCTGCGTCTGTGCTGCATTACTTCTACCTTACACTTATTTATATAAGTTTCCATTGCTGCAGTGATCGAAAGACCTCTTCTCATAATGACTCTTTGTTAAGTACCCAAATATATTAAAAAAGCCATCAACCTTCCTTCAAAAAAAAAATTTAAAAAAAGGAAACTTCATACCTTGTAATGCGAGCAGTACAGCGATTCCTAGCCATAATAGGAGCAAAGAGAATTAAATCAGATGGAAAGGCTTTGTACTACCAGTATGCACGTTCCCTGCCTTGAATAGCCATGGAGCAGGCAAGGTAAAACTAAGGATTAGGGAGATAAAGAGCTTTGATAGCGGAGGGGATGAACACCTCCATTCCCGAGGTTATGATACTAACAGCTTTTAGGGCTACCTTTGCAGTGTTTGGGGTCCGAAAGCAGTAGTTACCCCAGGGGAAAGCAAAGAGAAAGTTCTACAATTCATCTTGTTGAGTATGCTCAAAATGCCAAAGATGGAGCTGAGTACAAGGAATTGAAGGAGGAGTCAAAATGGGTGAGACTGAGCTCAAATTGTTGTCAGAGTTGCCAAGAGGGAAAAGTACCGAATATGAATAGTTTGTATTATTAGAAGCAAAAAATGGGTAAAGAGTGAGAGCTGTAGGAAGTTTGATAATATGTTCCAGATCATGAGTAACAGAGAAACCAAAAAACTCCATTCCTCCCACATCAGTGTGAGAAGGAAGAAGCTACTCACTGTAGTGTACACTGAACTCTCCAATGCAGAGAACTTCAGCATTTGGGAGGGAAGATTGAAAACACTCATGCCAAGAGAACAAATATTCAAAGAAGGACACAAAGTCAGAAGAGTGATGGAGAGCAGTAGCAGAAGCAACGATATATAAAGGCAATGGAGAGATAGAAGAGCAAAGTCAAGCGATTCAAGGTCCATGAGCTTTGCAATAGGAGTGTTAGTGTTACAGTGGACATAGACCCCACCTTTGGAACGGAAACGAGAATATAGGTTATATGCATCAGAGGATGCACCGCTAGACATATGGGTTTCAGACAGAAGGACGAGGTTAGGGAGGGATGTACCCAAGTGTTGTTCCACAAACGAGAGATTAGAGTTCAGTTGTTAAATCTTCGAGAATGTATAGTGAAAGAAGCAGATCTATCTGGTTGAGAAAGGATATAGATAGAAACATTACTAGCACCAAGCGTGTCTATCCTCACGCCAATAGTGGAATCAACAAGATCCCCGGAGATTCTTAGCACACCTCTATGCCGAGTACTGGGGGCCATAAGTTGTGAACCTTCCATGAGTATAGTAGAGATGAGAAAAAAAGAGCAATGAGAAGTAGAGATGGAGAGTGTTGTGGCTTGTCAAATATAATAGGATAGTGAGAGATGTGTAACAAATGTGTCAGAATATTCAGTTTAGATGTAGGCAAGAGAAAGAACCATAGCTGAAGGAAGACTTAACCTGGAGTTGCCTTGTTAATCCGGAGTTCCTTCAGTTGTAATACTGGAAGTGGAGACTGGTGCCATGCGCAACCTACTACTGCTACTACCCTAACCAAGGAAGGTACTACTGCAGATAAAAATCTGCATATCATAACTGTTCCAGATTAAGCAAGCACTATGCCAGTTATCCTTAAGTCAATCTGCTACAATATATATATATATTTTTTTTTTATGATTGTGACACCAGGACTGTCCAAAAAAAAAATATAAAATAAAACAGCCCTCATCGGGCCTGGGCACGAAAAATACTTAAAGAGAAACAGAGATGGAGAGTGTAATGACTTGTCAGATGTGAAGGGATAAAAGATGTGGGAAAAATATCCAAGAATATTCAGTGTAGCTGTAGGCATAGAAAAAGAACTATTAGAATTAGCCATGATTATAGCAGTATTATTATGCAAGAAAAACATTTTGAATCTTATAAGATTCGAAATCGCCTCGCAAGTTACTGAATTATGCCACCATACCAAGTGAGCTATAACAAAAGATACAAAATCTGCATATCATAGCAAAGATCAAGCAAGTACTCTCCCTGTCGTTCTCCATAAATATCTTTCATTTCTTTTATCCAAAGTAAATATATAACAGACTTACACTTCTTATATGTCTTGGTTCATATTACGTCACAGCTTCCTGATGTTTCCGATACTCTATAAGATTTCTTCTTACCTTAACTTTGAACTTTTAAGTCTTTTAGTATTTTACTCTTTAGATTTGGGTCAACTGTGAATGGAGAATTCAGAGATGACAATAAAAAAGCATGTTACCTATTGACTCAGAATAGCTTACGTTATTCTGAGGTTGTGAAAGTAAATATGATATTATTTATAGCGTTGAAATAAGGTCTGGATACTTACTATTTCTGTTTCATATCTGACTCTGAAGGCTAAAGTAAAACTTCGCTTTGAAAGGTTGAGGCACACTAACCTTGGAGATCAAGCATTAAAAATGGAAATTGCTAAATAGTACCAGAGCAATTGTATTATCCTTGCCAGAGCCTTTGGTAATATAATTTCACCTTAATTAGAGATTCTCAGACTGTATTGTACTAGTAATCCAAAATAGAACATTTTAACGAAGAGAGAAAGTATATCGTTTTGTTCTGTTTCTCCTAAGCAGTAAAACAATAATAAAAATGAAAGTAAGTCAACCATAAATCAACATATATGTCAGATTATTCTTTCCTTTGTGCATATTACCAAGGCGACTGGTAACTCTTTCATTAATGTTTATAATAACAATCAGGAAATAGAGACTCTTGTACACTGTCTCCCTTGGTCCAATTATTTGAATCCTTACATTGGTCTGTCCTGATACTTTCTAAAAAAGAGAATTACAGAAAAGAGTATCAAGTCTTAAGGTAATTAAGAGTATGTGGTATGACTGTGGATATAACGTGGGTAATGCATACACTTTGGGAAATAGAAATGTCACAACAACAAAATCATATCGATGGACCAATGGGAACCAAAACATATAGACGGTTTACAAATAAAAATCTAATAATGCCGGTTGAAACCTAAGCGGAAGTTTCTTTTAAAATCTATATATTGTCCATACTTGTAATTTTCAAGGGCTTGAAAAGGAAAATACAAAAATGAATCGTAAAAATAAAAAAATTTCTCTTTCCTCTTATGGGCAAATCATTTTGACATAATACGCTGTATCATTGCAGTTATTCAGATCATATATATATATATATATATATATATATATATATATATATATATATATATATATATATATATATATATATATATATATATATATATATATATATATATATATATATATATATATATATATATATATATATATATATATATATATATATATATATATATATATATATATATATATATATATATATATATATATATATATATATATATATATATAT
>JAXCGZ010009865.1:65000-67500 GCA_037179515.1 Halocaridina rubra
AGCAAGCACATTGCATATGTGAAAACATGAATAATTTTTTTACCCCGACCGGGACTCGAACCTAGGACTTATGATCACTAAGTCAAGGCGCTACCACTACACCACAGAAGGTTAAAAGGAATAAAACTTTATAGCTTATATTTGCTATACTTAGGAATGAACGCATTCTAACTGAATGCCACTATGTTCATATTACAGATTCCCCAACCTCACTCGTGGCTTCATTATAGCATTTAATTCTAGTCCCAATCTCATTCGGGCCATGAAATAACCAAGCAAGCACATTACATATGTGAAAACATGAATAATTTTTTTTTTTTTACCCCGACCGGGACTCGAACCTAGGACTTATGATTACTAAGTCAAGGCGCTAC
The DNA here is from genome assembly GCA_037179515.1 of Halocaridina rubra. NCBI lineage: Eukaryota > Metazoa > Arthropoda > Malacostraca > Decapoda > Atyidae > Halocaridina > Halocaridina rubra. Next base: position 65,375 of record JAXCGZ010009865.1, read on the forward strand.
CACTACACCACAGAAGGTTAAAAGGAATCCAACCTTATAGCTTATATCTGCTATACTTAGGAATGAACGCATTCTAACTGAATGCAACTATGTTCATATTACAGATTCCCCAACCTCACTCGTGGCTTCATTATAGCATTTAATTCAAGTCCCAATATCATTCGGGCCATGAAATAACCAAGCAAGCACATTACATATGTGAAGACATGAATAATTTTTTTTACCCCGACCTGGACTCGAACCTAGGACTTATGATTACTAAGTCAAGGTGCTACCACTACACCACAGAAGGTTAAAAGGAATCCAACCTTATAGCTTATATCTGCAATACTTAGGAATGAACGCATTCTAACTGAATGCCACTATGTTCATATTACAGATTCCCCAACCTCACTCGTGGCTTCATTATAGCATTTAATTCAAGTCACAATCTCATTCGGGCCATGAAATAACCAAGCAAGCACATTACATATGTGAAAACATGAATAATTTTTTTTTACCCCGACCGGGACTCGAACCTAGGACTTATGATTACTAAGTCAAGACGTTACCACTACACCACAGAAGGTTAAAAGGAATCCAACCTTATAGCTTATTTCATGGCCCGAATGAAATTCGGACTTGAATTAAATGCTATAATAAAGCCACGAGTGAGGTTGGGGAATCTGTAATATGAACATAGTGGCATTCAGTTAGAATGCGTTCATTCCTAAGTATAGCAGATATAAGATATAAGGTTGGATTCCTTTTAACCTTCTGTGGTGTAGTGGTAGCGCCTTGACTTAGTAATCATAAGTCCTAGGTTCGAGTCCCGGTCGGGGTAAAAAAAAAATATTCATGTTTTCACATATGTAATGTGCTTGCTTGGTTATTTTATGGCCCAAATGAGATTGGGACTTGAATTAAATGCTATAATGAAGCCACGAGTGAGGTTGGGGAATCTGAAATATGAACATAGTGGCATTCAGTTAGAATGCGTTCATTCCTAAGTATAGCAGATATAAGCTATAAGGTTGGATTCCTTTTAACCTTCTGTGGTGTAGTGGTAGCGCCTTGACTTAGTAATCATAAGTCCTAGGTTCGAGTCCTGGTCGGGGTAAAGAAAAATTATTCATGTTTTCACATATGTAATGTGCTTGCTTGGTTATTTCATGGCCCGAATGAGATTGAGACTTGAATTAAATGATAAAATGAAGCCACGAGTGAGGTTGGGGAATCTGTAATATGAACATAGTGGCATTCAGTTAGAATGCGTTCATTCCTAAGTATAGCAGATATAAGCTATAAGGTTGGATTCCTTTTAACCTTCTGTGGTGTAGTGGTAGCGCCTTGACTTAGTAATCATAAGTCCTAGGTTCGAGTCCTGGTCGGGGTAAAGAAAAATTATTCATGTTTTCACATATGTAATGTGCTTGCTGGGTTATTTCATGGCCCGAATGAGATTGGGACTTGAATTAAATGCTATAATGAAGCCACGAGTGAGGTTGGGGAATCTGTAATATGAACATAGTGGCATTCAGTTAGAATGCATTCATTCCAAAGCATAGCAGATATAAGCTATAAGGTTGGATTCCTTTTAACCTTCTGTGGTTTAGTGGTAGCGCCTTGACTTAGTAATCATAAGTCCTAGGTTCGAGTCCCGGTCGGGGTAAAAAAAAAATTATTCATGTTTTCACATATGTAATGTGCTTGCTGGGTTATTTCATGGCCCGAATGAGATTGGGACTTGAATTAAATGCTATAATGAAGCCACGAGTGAGGTTGGGGAATCTGTAATATGAACATAGTGGCATTCAGTTAGAATGCGTTCCTTCCTAAGTATAGCAGATATAAGCTATAAGGTTGGATTCCTTTTAACCTTCTGTGGTGTAGTGGTAGCGCCTTGACTTAGTAATCATAAGTCCTAGGTTCGAGTCCCGGTCGGGGTAAAAAAAAAAATTATTCATGTTTTCACATATATAATGTGCTTGCTTGGTTATTTCATGGCCCGAATGAGATTGGGACTAGAATTAAATGCTATAATGAAGCCACGAGTGAGGTTGGGGAATTTGTAATATGAACATAGTGGCATACAGTTAGAATGCGTTCATTCCTAAGTATAGCATATATAAGCTATAAGGTTGGAT
>JAXCGZ010009866.1:2500-10000 GCA_037179515.1 Halocaridina rubra
AGCAAATGAGGAAGTGAGGAATGGTGTAGGAATAATAATATCCAAAGACCTGAAAGAAAGGTGTGAATAGAAAGAGTGACAGAATTATGAGTTTAAAGTTGGGACTGGGAGAAATAGTAGTCAATGTGGCATGTGCCTATGCCCCACACACGTGTTGTACAGCGGAGGAGAAGGATGTATTTTGGGAGGAGATGGACCAGGAGCTTAGAACAATTCCTATAAGGGAGAGAGTAATTTTGGGAGGAGATCTAAATGGCCACTTGGGAATTGGGAGGGCTGGGATAGGTAGAGTCCATGTGGACTGGGGGGTGGGCGAGAGAAATGAGGGGAGAGAGAGAGTGATTGATTTTGCAGTGGCATTTGATCTGGCATTGGTCAACACATTCTTTGAGAAAAAGGAAAACAGATTCATTACATACAGTAGTGGTGGAAGGGAGAGCTAGATAGATTTATTGTTGTGTAGGAGAGACCATCTGAAGGAGATTAGCAATTGTAAAATAATAAATGGGGAGAGTGTAGAAGTGCAACATGGGATAGTAGTAACTGATTGCAGGCTCGGGAAATGTAGGAAAAGTAAGAAGCCGAGGATGGACCCAAAGATTAAGTGGAGGAGATTGATTGATGCAGAGCTGAGAGCTATGTTTAAGGGAAGAGTGTTGGAAGTGATAAGGTTGCATGAGGATGTACAAGAATAGTGGACAGAGAATAGTAAGGTGATTTTGAGGGTTGGTGAGGAGGTACTTGGAAAGTCATCAGGAAAGAAACCACCAAATGATAAAAAGTCATGGTGGTGGAACGAGGAAGTGCAAGAATGGGTGAAGAACAAGAAGGAAGCTAAGAAAAAGGCAGATTTATCAGGCCTGGAGCAGGATAAAGAAGAGTACAAGCAGGAAAAGAAGGAGGAAGGAGAGCAGTAGCAAAAGTAAAGGCAAAGACATTGAATGAAGTCTATGAAGAGCTGGAAACACCAGAAGGAGAGGAGAAAATATGGCGAATTGCCAAGGCACGAAATGCTACATCCAAGGACTAGACCCAAGTAAGACAAATAAAGGATAACCATGGAGTAGTTCTAGCAGAAGAGGATGAAATAAAAAGCAGATGCGAAACTTAATTTGAAGGATTACTAAATGAAGAGAACCAAGAGCAGTATTTGAAAATGGACTTTCAAGTGAAGTAGTTACAACAATAGTGACTAAAGGAGAGGTAGAGCGGACAGTAAGGAAAATGAAAAATGGAAAGGCAGAAGGACCTGATGAGATGCCAGAGGAGGTATGGAAGATTCTTGGAGGGGAAGGCATAAATATCTTGTGAGACCTAATGCAGAAGATCTTTAGTCAGGAAAAGATGCCAGAGGAGTGGAGAGGAAGCCTAATCATTCCAATCTATAAAGGGAAGGGAGACATTCAGGAGTGTGGAAACTATAAAGGTATAAAGTTGTTAAGTCATACCATGAAGATATGGGAGAAGATCATAGAGAGGGGACTCAGAGAGGAAACGACAATTGGAGATGAACAGTTTGGCTTCATTCCTGGAAGAGGGACAGTGGTTACAATATTTGCCTTGAGACAAATGATGGAAAAGCATTGGAAGAAACAGAAAGGACTGCACATGGTCTTTATTGATCTGGAAAAGGTATATGATCGAGTACCACGTCAAGAGGTGTGGAGGTGTATTAGAGAATAGGGAGTCCCCGAGAAATATGTAAGAATCATTCAAGATATATATGAGAGGGCAGAGGCAAATGTTAAGAGCAGTGTGGGCTCGAGGAAAAGTCTCTCAGTAAATGTTGGTCTGAATCAAGGGTCTGCTTTGAGTCCATATCTATTTGATCTGGTCTTGGATGTAGTAACCCAGGGTATTAGAGATCAGTCACCATGGTGTATGCTCTTTGCAGATGACATTGTACTGTGTAGTAACAGACGAGAGGTAGTGGAGGAGAAACTTGAAGAGTGGATAAGAGTGATGGAGGATAGAGGACTGAGAATCAGCAGGAAGAAGACAGAGTACTTGAGGTTGAGAGATGATGATGATGGGGAGGTCAATTTGCAGGGGGAGGTGTTGAAAAGAGTTGAAAAGTCCAAGTATTTGGGATCAACAGTAGCAGAGGATGGTGACCTAGAGTCAGAAATAACTCACAGAATACAAGCGGGATGGAAGAACTGGAAGAAAGTGTCTGGGGTGCTGTACGACAGGAGAATAGGGATTAAGTTGAGGGGTAAAGTGCATAAGACAGTTGTGACACCTGCGATGATGTATGGAGCAGAGATATAGGCAATAAAGAAGACACAAGAGAAAAAACTGGATGTGGCAGAGATGAGGATGTTGAGATGGATGTGTTGGGTGACAAGAAGAGATAAGATAAAAAATGAGGTAATTAGAGGTACCTCAAAAGTTAGAGAAATATCAGATAAGAAGCAAAAAAAAATAGACTAAGATGGTATGGTCATGTCGTTAGGAAGGATGAACAGTATGTTGGTAGGAGGGTGATGGAAATGGATATGCAGGGTAGAAGAAGAAGGGAGAGACCAAAGCGTAGGTGGAGGGATTGCATCAATGACGACCTGAGGTCTAAAGGTTTGATGGGTGATGAGGAATGGGACAGGAACATATGGAGAACACTGGCCAGAAACATCGACCCCACAAAAAAGTGGGAAAAGATGTAGACGATGAAGATATATATATATATATATATATATATATATATATATATATATATATATATATATATATATATATATATATATATATATATATATATATATATATATATATATATATATATATATATATATATATATATATATATATATATATATATATATATATATATATATATATATATATATATATATATATATATATATATATATTAGTACTTTGTAGTTTTATAGCTTTACAATTCTTATTCAGATATGCATGTGTGTGCGTATTATTATGTCTTAAGTAAATGAAACTCATATTTCTCATAGGCCATTATCCTTACAGGTCATAAAAAGCAAGGTTCTAAATAATGTAATTTCCTTAATGTATGTTAAGAATTAGTGTCTTTATTCATGTAACTTGCTATTTATCATCCGGTGAACACGATATTTAAGCAAATGATTTATTTTTGTGTGTTTGTCTTTAACTTGCTCGTTCCTCGGCTTTTCGCGCCTCTCTCGTTCAAGTAACAAACACTCTACGGCAATGTATATCCTTGTTTTAGTACCTCCCCCCCCCTCTCAGAATCTCTTCACTAATTTAAGACGTGAGCTGGTACTACTACTACTACTACTACTACTACTACTACTACTACTACTACTACTACTACTACATTAAAATTTTTATTATCATTATTATTATTATTATTATTATTATTATTATTATTATTATTATTATTATTATTATTATTATTATTATTATTATTATTATTATGTATTATTATTATTATTATTATTATTGTTATTGTTATTATTATTATTATTATTATTATTATCATTATTATTATTATTATTATTATTATTATTATTATTATTATTATTATTATTATTATTATTATTATTATTATTATTATTATTATTATTATTATTAGTATATAAAGCATGCGTTCTGAACACTTTAGCAGAACGGAAGCATTATATAAACTCTAATGGATCCTCTTCCATTCCATAACTCATCTTTCCATCCACGTGATGAGGAATGAGATGGGGTGAGTAACAAACAAATGAACAATCAAACTTTATTTCCATTTCAATACAATGGGTATTCGTCAGCCAGGGCAAGCCCCAACCCCCCACTGTGGTGTCCAACCACAGCAGTTCCTGACAGTAAACAGCTTAAACTCTCGGTCTTGGACGGGAACCGATCTTTCGACCTCGTGAATGCGAAGCCAGCGCGTTACCACTGTACTAGCCAGCAGGCTAGTACAGTGTGTGCTTTGACAAGGCCATTCCCATTACAAGGAATATTTCGGTCTTTGTATCTGTGTATATATGTAAGTTTACTTTATTTCGTTGATATGAGAGAGAGGATATTATTGGTAAATAGGGAATAAGGGATTTTTTTGTTTCATCGGGAACTGTAATTGAAAATAAGAATTTGGAGTCTTTTGTTGATGCGTGCACATTGGCTCTAGACAAATAGAATATTAGAACTGTCTTACGTAAAGTGATTGCTGGATTTTTTTTTATACGAAATGGCGAACACCATAACTGATAAAAGCTGTCGCTCATACAGCTATTTGAACTCTGAAGTACGGTTGGTCACCCGAACAACAAAAATAGTACTCTTAGCCATAGTGTTGAGACTTCCATTGTTGTGTTGTTAGTGAAGTGTAGCGTTTCTAAAGGATGGTTTCAGCAAGGTAATTCTACGCTAGACTAGTGGAATATCTGGAAAATGTGGCTGTATAAAAATCCTCAGGCATTTTAGAGTCAAAGTTGGCAAATAAGATTTCCTAGAGTGCTTTTTTTTTTTTTTTTTAATACTAAATTCAGTTTTGCTGTTTGCCAAGCTGTATTATGTGCAGTTTTGCTCCTAGCAGACAAATTCCAAGATGGCCGCAATTTTTCAAGAAAATGCATATTTTGAAGAATTGCTTCAAATATAAATTATATTAATGGATATAATGCATAGCACAAAGCTCCTAATGTACATAGTGATAACAAAATAAATAAAATGTGTGTCCTTGTGTGAAAATATATCATCATAAATAGTGAAAATCCAAGATGGCCGCACATTTTATTTGATTGTTGATATCTTTGCTTCCGGGAATGATGTATATGATATGTTTTTGTTTTATTGTTGACAGATTGTCATCAATACAGAGTTGCCCAAGCGCATGATTGCTATTTATTTGCAATGGCATGCATTAATTTAAATAGATGTCCTTATGAGTTTTTTTTCTTGATTTCCAAAACATGTAGTACCAAAATGGAAGCTATCTGTAGTCTGAAACGAAACAGATCCAATACGTTTGGGAATTGCATTATATGTCAAGAAGCCAAAATAAGCAGAGAAGTTGTACAATGCGACAAAACAACCGCCTATAAACACTCCTAGAAGCAGCACAAAGCAGGTCCAAACAACAGGATCTTCAAAACAGAGATGCAGTCAAGCGCCCTCTTGGAATTGCCAATGCAGAAGAACAGCATTTGGTCTGGCACCGGTCTTGTTAGAATTCTTTTACTAGCAAGAGCCACATATGCAGGCTACAGTCTGATCAACAGCAGAGAGCACCGACTGCTGCCGATGCAGATGCAGGACCAAGTAGACCATCGTCAACACTCAGAAGCTCTTCAGTGGCTATTAATTGGAATGCATACATGTTCTGCCAAAATATGACTTCGAAATTCAAGATCTCGTCTGTAACCACGAAATTTTGGAAGCCTCAAAATATGACCAACGTCCTTCTATTGACCTTACTGGGGTCAGTGACCTCATAACTGCCGAAGGAAAATCCCACAATCCATGTTACCAGCAGTTTCTTTGTAAGACTTCCAAAGCTAGAGCAAATACACAAACTACATATCTAGCTATGGAATCGTTGATTGATGAACTAACAAGAACAGTAACAAAGGCACACGTCTTCCAGCTATCCGAGGTATGGCAAAAATATTGTGATTTGGTAGAAAATGCAAAGATAGCCATACTCCCATCTCACACCAGTAGATGGTGTACGCTGAAAGAAAAACTGGAACAACGTCTGCATGCGGTATATGAACTGAAAGCACTAGAGGAACGAGAGACGTTACTCATACTGGTTGGAATTGGATATGTCCCTTTCTCAATATTCCTCTCTAAAATGGAGGAACCAACACTGATACCAAGATATTAGGCTCAAGAAGGATTTATTGAGATGATTCATGTGGCTTTGCGATTGAGAGGTGATATACTGGCACATCCCATGTACAAGGAATTTGTTGTCCATGAAGATGAAATGATATCCTGCATCCGAAATAGCCTTTTTATGTTCCTTCGGTTGCTGTTTGGTGGATAGAGTTTTTTGAAAGCAGACCCAGATGACGTAGCAGAGGATACAAAACAGGATGACAGTCAAGCAATAGTTCTTGGTATTGCACAAGGCTTGGTTTACAACGTCACTGGAGGTAAGCACTGAACTCCTAAACATCTTGGGCTTGCCAGCACTTTGCACCACACTACACGGTCTAAAGAACTTGTTGAACTATTTAACAAAGCTGGACACTTCATAAGTTACCTGAATCTACTGCAGGTTGACACATCCCTGGCTGAGAGTCCACTGAAAACGATGGATGCAGAAAGAGGAGCAGTGATTCCACCAAATTTTGTACCAAACAGATTTGTGCACTTCACATGTGACAACATTGACATCAACACAACAGCCACCATGCCACACAGATCGCTGGATGGCAGACTTGGCTTAAGTACTCACTTCAGGAATACAATGCCCTACCAGCATGGGCGCTGCAGACTTTGGGGAAACAACTACACTCTTAATTGATGGTCAAGCAGTGGTTTGTTCCATTGGGAAACCACCCAATGCAGCCACATTTGGAGACCTAGCTGACGTGTTCATTGGAGCTGTTCTTCAAGGTGGGACACTGTTCAAACGAAGTGATGTAGTGTTTGACAGATACTACGAGAAATCCATCAAAGAGGGAATAAGAACACGATGTGGTTAGACAGCATCAGTGGTGATCCAACATTTGATTGAAGGCAGGAATGTTCCACTCCCAGCAACTTGAATACTTTCATGGCATATGCTGAAAACAAGGCAGACTTGGCCAATTTCCTCTCACAACAACTGATACTGAAGCTTTCAGCAAACAAAGCTGTTTTGGTATCTTGCAGATTCATTGATGAAGAACAGGTGGAATCATCGGATCCAGAAGTGGACACAGACAAACTCAAAGCTTGGCATGAAGAGGTAAATAAAAGAATGATTCTGCATTGTACAGGAATTCAAGCCTCTAGCATTGTGATAGCTGCATTAATACAGATGTCCTGGTATTACTACTTGCACATTTCCACAAAATGCCCAGTGACAAAGTTTGGTTGAATGCAGGAACATTGGAAACAGGAAATATATACACCATTGTGGAACGGCTTGCTTTTGATAACGATAAGATGGAATCCATTACAGCGTTTCACACCACCACTGATGGTGAAACAACTTCATGCCTCTTCAGGTTTATAAAGAAAATTTGCTGGAAAGAGTTTCAAGAACACTCTTGCCCTCTTTAAGGTCTAGATCATGGTGAACTCGATGACACGACAGCGAAAAACGCTGAATTATTCATTTGTAATTTGTACAATGTCCCCAGTATCACAACAGTCAACAAAGCACGTGAAATCCTGTTCGTGAAGTCCAGTGCTCCAGAGACTCTTCCTCCAACTGGTGATGCCCTTTCATTTCACATCCAAAGAGCTCACTATCAGACAGCTGTATGGCGACAGGCAATTGAACGGTAACCAGAACTACCTCAACCAGAAACGATGGGATGGAGGATGGAAGGTGCATCACTGGTGCCAATGCTGATG
>JAXCGZ010009866.1:30000-32500 GCA_037179515.1 Halocaridina rubra
TCAAAAACCTGGCTGAGGAGGTAGACCTGTGTTCCGGTTATCCCATTCCATATGCCGAGGCACGGTTGAAGATGGTGATCCTGATGTAAGTCTGAGATCAGGACCTTATACAATGACTTATCTCTATTGATGCAGCTGCATCCCTCCATATATTTATCATGTGCTGTGGGGCATTCAAGGCTGCTCGTACAACTGCTGCAGCTATCCATGCTTCACCTAATCATCTCCATGCCATTTCTGCATACAAGAAGTAACAACGACAGCAGAAGATGGCCTCTCCCCAGCAGACTCCACTGACACAGTTTTCCTCCACTTCTTCATGCCAATCCTGCAACTGCTGGCATGACTAGGGAAGGTGCCCTGTTGCTAATGGCACCTATACATATTGTGGCCATGAGGGTCACTGGGCCAAGACCTCTGGATGCCCAGCCAAGGATGTACAAAGACGCAATTGCAACATGACTGGCCACTCCAACAAATGTTGCAAGAGAAAGGACAAGAGTCAGGACAGCTCTTTAAGCTGTGGTAGCGCTTCCCCTCATTCCCGCAAGTAACATGACAACTGTCGTCATGTACGATGCATCGCTACATGTAATGCCATCATCACAGAGCACAAGTCATCACCTTCTCTGGAAACTAACAGGACCCTTCAGGAGCCTAGCCTGCAATAGCAACCCCTCCTATCTGACGATCACCTTACTAGGCTTTTTGAGTCTGTCTCAGCTGATTTCTTCCAGGTTGCAGGGAAGTCATTTTGCAGATAGATTTTCAGACTGGCCAGTGGTCGTACCCTGCTGACCCTACACGACAGCTTCAACAGTCGTCAGAATGCTTAGCAGATACTTTCGAGATGTTGGTGTTCCTATCAGCCTAAGGACTGATGGCGGCCAACCATTTAAAAGCACTTACTTCCAGAACATGGAACTTTGGGGCATTCACCCTGTGATGTTCTCGCCCCACTATCCCCAAACAAAAGGATATACCGAGGCCGCAGACAAGTCTACATAACCTCAAGTTGAAGATGGCATCCAATGGCAACATCGACCTCAAGGACTTCAACAGGGATCTTCTAAAGCTACGCAACCCTACGTCTACATATCATTCTCATGCTTATTTGCTGTATGGCCATCCCCTCTTCTCCTGTGTCTTGGTTCATCTTGAGTCCTTCTCCAAGGAATGGCAAGGTGTGACCGAGGACTGTGACCGATGAACTGCCACTTGTACTGAACAAGTCAAGTGCCAGTATGATTCCCACCCCTGTCCCCTTGCCAGGTTGACCGTTGGCCAGCGCATCTGAATTCAAGATCCGATGTCACAACGTTGAGACAAGGTCGGGGTTGTTATGGGCTGCGGCAGGTCCAGGAAGTACGAGGTATGTCTTCCCAGCGGATGAGTCTTGTGGCAGAATCGTCGACATTACTGTCCAATGTCCTCTACTAGTGATGACCCTCTCCCCCATGGTCCTGTGATCCCTTACTGGGCATTGAAAAGTCCTGTAAAAAATCTCTCCACTGTCCCACGTCTTTCACTTTGACTTATGGAAAAGAGAGTCCTCTCATTATGGTGTTATGAGCGTGAGGGGGAGAGAGGTGTGGATATATGAGTGTTGAGTGGTCCTTTATGAAGCTGGTTGGCCAATTACATACTGAGCAGTTAGCTAGTACATTTTATTGATAACCTTGGACCCTGTCAGTCGTAGTCGCGCATCAGCTTTGTGGCCTGTTAGTCGTGCATCAGCCTTGTACCCTGTTAGTCGTGTATCAGCCTCATACCCTGTCAGTCGTGTATCAGTCTCATACCCTGTTAGTCACGCAATTCTAGTCCCTCTCCCATTTGCCCAAGTGTATAATCTTGTAAATATATTGTATATGTATAGTCTCTTGTAAATATATGTATGCATTTTCTCGTAGTAGACTTTTGGGCCAGAACCGAGTGTTTCCTTCAAGAACCTCTGTCAACATTCTTAAAAATATTTATCATATGCAAGTCTCATATTAGAACTTATTATTATCTGCTGAGGAACACGAGATCTATTCATTTTCTAGAACTAAATTTTTTAGGAGGAGCTTATTTTATTTATGCATAGTGATTTTTTCTCTTACAACAATTGAGAGAATACAAAATGAAGGGGTCTTTAATATATAGGTTACAGACAAGTCCTTTTTTAAATGTTGGGATATTTTGGTGAAGAAACTCTAGATTTATCGTTTTATAGACACAGCATGCTATAGAAGTAGAGTCTTATGCATATAAAAATATGACTTGTATTCTTGTACATATTCCAGGTATTGAAGGCAACTATAAGGAAATCTATTCCTATGGTACTGTAGATATAGTATTCATTACTTATATTTCCTTGATGCCAGTATTAAATAATTTACCATACGTGTCTCACTTTACTCGCCACTACTGCAGTAGCTGCGACTGGTAGCCATTTGTCGCCAAGTCTGACCGGTTAGTCATCACTAGCAAATCCAACTTAGCTGTATGGATAAAATAT
>JAXCGZ010009866.1:37500-57500 GCA_037179515.1 Halocaridina rubra
AAGCCTCTCCTCAAGACATTCCGGTGTCTAAAAAATTACTCCCCTGATATCTTTTGTGAAACAATAATCAACAACACAAATGCACTTAATAGAATTAAATACACAGATAACGTCGATTTGCAGGTTGAGATTCTAACAAAAGTCTTCCTTGAATGCTTAGATAGTTGTTTACCCATTGTAACAAGAAAAATAACCCACCCCTCAGCCCCCTGGCTAACTAATGACATCAAAGAGGCAATGCAAATCAGAAATCAAATACAAAAAGAGCTAAAAATGAATAGATATGATATGACTCTCCGAGAACGTTACAAAACAGAAAAGAAACGTGTCAGATCACTCATCAGTGTAAGTAAAAAAGACTTTTACAAAAAACAATTTAATGACTCTAGACATGATACAGCAGCAACATGGAAAGTGATAAGAAGCATGATACCAAATGAAAAGAGTACCTCAGAAAGTTATGAAAATATTACGGAGTTGAAAGACAAAGCAGAAAACTTTAATAACTTTTTTGCTAACGTTGGCAAAAATACATATGAAAAACTCAAGAAAACATCAACTCAGTGAATATGAGTAATTACTTAAATGACAATTCTTCCAATGTAAACACAAGAGAGTTCTGTTGGGGTTAGGATGGTAGAGTGTTGTTAAGATGCTGTTTTTATTAAGGGGACTCAAAGTATCGAGCTCGGTTAAGAGCTCACAAACAGACAGGACAGATATGTGTACTTGAACACCCCATCTCTATTACCATTAGTCGGTTAAATGAAACTCAGAATTGAACTTTCTTTTAATTTTGGAAATGCAATGACATTAAAAGAATTGAATTTTCTAATTAAATTTTATGAAATGCTGCCTCGAATCCCGGAGGTGGTGAGCACGATTTCGTTTCCCGGCACCACGGACGTATGCCAAGACTTTGGCCTCAACTCGATGATTACCTCTATCACACAGGCACAGTAGAATACAGGACACTTGTTGTGCTAGAAGAATTCCTGTGAAGATGCCACGTAAATAAGGTTTGAAATAAACTTAGACTGCTCAGGCGAGATGTTGCCTCGTGGAAGTTTGGGCGCCAAAGGAGGACGCCTCATTGTCCCTCCTGGTGAGTTCATCTGTAGGATACATTTCTAGAGCAGTAACTGGCTCTGATATTATTTAAGGAGTATTTTAGTGGTGGTCCCTAGCAGGCATTTATAGCAGAGATGCAAGGGATAGACAGTATTTTTAGGTGCAACAAGTGGATAAAATAAAACGAGAATAATAATGAAAAGTTAGGTTACTGCTAAACAATCTCCAGAATGTTCTTGGCTCGTAGCAGACGGAAAATAGGAGCAGCCTTTATATCGGGACTATACTTCTACACGTACAAGAAGAGTAAATAAGGTATATTTAAGATTACCTATAAGCTAAAATATAAATTGCAAGTAATCATAATCTGCAAAAGTCAAGAAGTGGGAATTATTTTTTTAGTTAGAAAATAACAGTTAAGTTACTAAATTAATTAATAAGGCATCTAACAGCCTCTGGTGACTTTGAGCGAAACACTCTGTCACAAGTACTTCAAGATAAATCCTATCGATTGTGCTACCCTGATTCTTACCATAAAGAGCCTAAGAAACTCTGGCTCTTATGGTCCAGATGGTATACCATTTCAGTTCATCAAAGATGCTCTACCCATGATTGCATCCTATATTCTAACTATTATGAACACTTCCATTGTTACTAAAAAGTTTCCTGACTCTTGGAAAATATCACATGTAATACCTCTGCATAAAAAGGGGGACAGTAAAGATGTGACAAACTATCGTCCCATTTCCTTGCTACCCATTTTCTCTAAAATATTAGAAAAAATTGTTGCATGCCAACTTATGTCATATTTAGAATCAAATAGACTATTAAGTATTAACCAACATGGTTTCAGACCGAAACTTTCGACGGAAGCTGCACTGCTTAAAGTTACGAATAGTATATATAATAATATAGATATGAAAAAAATATCTATTCTTTTATTATTGGACTTATCAAAAACCTTCGACAGTGTAAACCATGAAATTCTTTTAAGTATATGTATTAACTTAAATATTGATCCAAGCTGGTTTAGCGAGTATCTATCTAATCGTAAACAGTCCATACGTCTTAACAACATTATCTCTGTGCCAAAAAATGCATCATTTGGTGTTCCACAGGGATCAATACTTGGTCCTATCCTCTTCTCCATTTACGTAAATGATCTATCTTCTTTCATTTCTGACTGTCTAGTTGTACAATATGCAGATGACACTCAACTACTCCTTAGTGGTGATATTAATAATCTCCCAGAGCTAACTTTAAGAGCAGAAAACACTCTGTCAAAAATTAAAACCTATTTCCAAGAAATTGGGCTGTTAATTAATGAAAGTAAAACACAGTGCATATTTATTGGTTCAAGGTTCCACATAGCACAAATTCCAGGAAACACAATAATTAATATTTGCGACAATATTATCACACCTAGCAAAACAGTCAAAAACCTAGGAATTCACTTTGATTACCACATGTTGTTTGATTCCCACATAGATAAAGTATGCAAAAAGGTTACAGGAACATTAATGTACTTATCACGTATAAAAGACAATTTTGAGACTACCACTCGAATAACTGTTGTTGAATCTCTAGCCCTAAGTCACATTAATTACTGCACAACTGTTTGGGGAGCTACCACTAAGACTCAGATAAACAGAATACAGAAGCTTATTAATTTTGCAGCTCGAGTTGCCCTGGGAGGAATAAGAAAATATGACCACATCACACCAGCTCTCAATAAACTTGGGTGGCTGCGGGCAAAACATAAGGTCGCTTATGCTATTTATGTTTTTGTATTCAAAATTTTGGACCATCATTATCCTAGCTGGCTATTTGATTTAAAAACTGTCAGGGATATAAGGGGAACCAACACAAGACAGAGCAGTGAGCTCTTTATTCACAGAACAAACACAGAAGCAGGTTCAAAGATGATCACTATCAAAGGGCCAACACTCAGGAATAATATTCCAGAGCATCTTAAAAATGCATCCTCCTTCACAGCTTTCAAAGGCAAACTATATAGTTTTCTTTTGGACAAATAGTTGCTGTTCATTAAGAACTAATTATTCTCATTGTAAGGAAACAAATATGGAAATGATGCCGATAATAACGATCCTGTATCTAGTGGCATACTTACTACTTTATTATTAACATTATTATTAACATTTTTATTACAGCATTATTATTTTCTATGAAAGCTACATTTAATTTAACTATATGTCTAACCCTCATATTTATTAGTTTAATTACATGTCTACTTATAAATTACTATTAATGTTGACTAACCATTGTACAAAATGGAAATAAATGTTTGTTTGTTTACTCTTTTCCACATTCACTCGCAAGTTCCTTCTCTCACACTCCATTCCAAATTCTGACACTAAGAGACACAGCTTCTCCTCTGAATCTGCCACCACCACAGTATCATCTGCAAACAGCAACTGATTCAGCTCCCACACGTTATAATCCCCATCTACCATTCTCAAACCTCGACCACACACTCGCTCATTCACTTCTCTTACGACTCCATCAATATACAAACTAAACAGCAATGGTGACATCACACATCCCTGGCACAGTCCCACAGTCACTGGAAACCACTCACTCACTTCATTCCCTACCCTAACACAAGCTCTACTGCCCTAATACAAACTCTTCACTACATGCAACAGTTTACCATTAATTCCACATAACCTCTAAACATTCCACATTGCCTCTCTTTCATCTTTATCATACGCTTTCCCCAGATCCAAAAATGAAAAATACACATCCTTACCCTTTGCTAAATTTTTCTCACATAAGTGCCTAATTTTAAAAATCTGATCTATACAACCTCTACCTCTCCTATAACCACTCTACACTTCCGCGATCACCTTTTCTGTCTTATCCCTAATCCTATTAACCAGTATCCTACCATACACTTTTCCTACCACACTCAACAAACTTATACCCATAAAATTACTGCATTCATACACATCTCCCTTAACTTTGCATAGGGGCACTATACAAGCAATCATCCATTCCACTGGCACCATTGACAACATAAAGCATATATTAAACACTCTCACTAACCATTCAAATGCAGTCACACCCTCTTCTTTCAACATCTCCGCTCGCACACCATCCATTCCAGATGCATTACCTGCTTTGCTTCACCTCCTTTCTTGTAATCTCTCTCTCATTTATCTCATATAACAGGCACATGAGCACCCCCCACTGCCACTATAGCTGCCTCTCTATCTTCCTCAACATTCAGCAAGCACTCAAAATATTCTACCCATCTTTTCCTTGCAACGTTCCCTCTTAACATCTGTCCACTCACATCTTTCACTGTCTCTTCCATCCTCGATCCACCCTTCCTTACTCTCTTCACTTCTTTCCAAAACTTCTTATGATTCTCCTCTTATGACCTACTAAAATCCTGTCCCCACCTAATATTTGCCAACCTCTTCTCTTCCTCTACTTTCCACTTGGTTTCCACATATTTCACTCTATATCTTTCATACTTCTCTCTACTGTTACTCTGCAGCCATTCCTCAAAGCCCTCTTTTTCTCTTCCACCTTCATTTTCACCCCTTCATTCCACCACTTGCTGCCCCTCCTCATGCCACCTCCAACAGACCTCTTTCCACACACATCACTTGCATGTCCCACAAAACATTCCTTCATCAACCCCCATTCCTCCTCTAACTCTCCAACTTCTCTTTCTTTCACCCTGTCATATGCCACTTTCAACCTGTCTTGATATTCCTGTCTCTTCTCTGGCTTTTTTCAACTCTTTCACCTTTACCATTTCCCTTCTACATCCCTACACTCTATTTCCCCACTCATTTGCTACTACCACTTTTGCTTCAACCAAAAAATGATCAAGTATCCCAGCAGCCAACACCTAAATGCATGCTCATCTTTCACTCTACCAATCATGCTCTTTGCTACCAACACATAATCCATCAATGCTCTTTCTTTCACTCTTCCATTTGCCACTCTCATCCATGTATACTTATTTATTAATTTCTTCTTGAAAAAATGATTAACTATCACCAATTCTTGCTCCACACACATATCTACCAGTCTCTCGCTACTCTCATTCCCACCTGCTACCCCAAACTTTACTACAACACTTTCTACCTCTCCATCGTCCACTCTGGCATTCAAGTCACCCTACACAACTACCTAGTTGTTTCTATGCAGACCATCCACACACCTAGTTAACTCATTCCAGAATTCATCCCGCTCTGCCTCACTTCTCTCACATCCTGGCCCATACGCACTAACAAAAGCCCAACATTCCTTGCTTATCCTAGCCCTCACCCACATCAGCCTACATGACACTTCTTTCCGTTCAACTACCTTATTTACCATTCATTCACTCAGCAATAATGCCACAACTTCTCTCTTTCTCCCCCTTTCAACCCCAGACACCCTACCTGTCACATCACCAAATGCCACTTCTCCTTTTCCTTTCATCTTCGTCTCACACAATTCCAATACATCCATCCTCCTCCTACTAAACATATATCCAATCTCACATCTTTTGCTCTCTATCTTAATACAACCACGCACATTTAGACACCCCAAAACTAGAGTTTAGGGAGAAGTTCTTCTCCCCTCTACTTCTTTTCTTCTTTGACGTCTCGCAGGAGGTTAATACAAGTGCGGGGGATTCCCAGTCCCGTTGCCCCATCCACATTTAGTCGGCTCTTACGAAACGCAGGGAATACGTTGGGCTATATATATATATATATATATATATATATATATATATATATATATATATATATATATATATATATATAAGTATATATATATATATATATATATATATATATATATATATATATATATATATATATATATATATATATATATATATACATATATATATATATATATATATATATATATATATATATATATATATATATATATATATATATATATATATATATATATATATATATATATATATATATATATATATATATATATATATATATATATATATATATATGTGATTACCTAATTGTGATTACCTAATTGTGTTTACGGGAAAGAGCCCAAAGCTCGTATCTTCCCGTCTCCTCATCGGTTCCATTTTATACTTAGTGATACTTATCATACCTGTCCTTAAAACTATGGATTGAGATAGCATTAACTACCTCCTCGCTTAGCGAATTCCAATTATCAACTACTCTTACAGTGAAAAAGTATTTTCTTACATCCTGCAAAGAAGTTTTCTTACAAAGCTTCAAACTATGACCTCTAGTTCTAGAGCCAGCCATATCGAAATATCGATCCCTATCCACTCTATCTTAACCATGAAGGAATTTAAAGACTGTCACCATATCCCCCCTCACTCTTCTAGCTTCGAGTGATGGTAAGTCGAATTCCCTCAGCCTCTCATCATAACTGAGATTGCGTAGTTCTGGCACCAGTTTCGTGGCATGTCTTTGAACTTTTTCAAGCTTAGCTATGTGCTTTTTCAAGTGCGGATTCCAAAAGGGGGCTGCATATTCGAGTTTTGGCCTCACATAGGTTACATAAATATTTCTGAACATTTCCTTGTCCATGTGCCTGAAGGCTACCCTTACATTTGATAAGAATGCATATGCTGCCCTTACTATGCCATTTATATGTATTTCTGGAGACAAATCTGCCAGTATGTTTACTCCTAGATCTCTCTCATTTTCTGTCTCTTGAAGTTGTACTCCAGCCACCGAGTAGTCAAGCTTGGGCCTTCTTGCACTTGTACCCATTCTCATTACCTTACATTTTGAAGTATTGAATTTCATTAGCCACTTCTCTGACCACTCATGCAGATTATTTAGATCCTCCTGAAGTTCTCTACCATTGTTCTCGTTCTTTACTTTCTTCACAATCTTTGCATCATCTGCAAACATATTCATGAATGAATTTACAGACTCTGGTAGGTCATTTACATATACAAGGAACAAAAGTGGCCCTAAAACTGAACCCTGTGGAACTCCACTACTAACTCTTCTCCATTCAGACACTGAGTGTCTTACTCTAACCCTCTGTTCCCTTCCTTCTAAGTAAGTTTTTATCCATTCCAAAACATTTCCACCTATTCTAGCCATTGATTGCAGCTTCCTAATAAGTCTCCCATGTGGAACAGTGTCAAACGCTTTCTGGAAGTCTAGGAATATGCAATCTGCCCAGCCCTCTCTTTCCTGTAAGATTTGGCTTACCTCATTATAAAATTCTAATAAGTTTGTTACTGTTGATCTACCTTCTCTGAAGCCATGTTGCCTCACTGACAAAAAGTTGAAGGATTTCAAGTGAAGAGAGATATGTTTCCTTAGTAGTTTCTCCATAACTTTGCAAACTATGCTGGTCAAGGAAATTGGTCTATAGTTCAGAGCCGTATCCCTCCTTCCCTTTTTGAAGATAGGTATCACATTTGCTTGTATCCAGCATCTTGGAATCTCCCCTGACTCCAGTGACTTTTTAAATATGATACTTAGTGCCACTGATATTGAGTTTGCGCATTTTTTAAGCACATGAGGGGATATGTCATCAGGACCTGTAGCTTTATGAACATCTAAATCCATCAGCGCTTTGCATACCTCTGTGGCTGTAAGGTTGATGTTCTCTAATACCGGCCCTTGAGCTTCTATCACTGCAATCTGAGGGGGTGGGGTATTTTCTGCTGTAAATACTGACTGAAACTCCTTGTTCAATTCTTTGCAGATCTCTTCATCCGTCTCAGTGATGCTTCCATCCGCTCTCTTTAGCCTTAAAACCTGTTCTTTTACCTTCAGTTTTCCTCTGATAAAGCTGTGGAAAAGCTTGGGATTTTCTTTAGCCTTCCTGGTGATGTCCCTCTCATAGTCTCTCTCTGCCTCTCTCATTTTACTTAGGTAGTCATTTCTTGCTCTATTGTAGGTTTGCCAGGCATTTATGTTTTTTCTCCTCCTATACCTTTTCCAGCATTTGTCTCTCCACTCCTTAGCTCTTTTACACCCATTATCGAACCATTTCTCTCTGGCATGAATTACACCTACTTTGGTGACAGGTATGCAGCAATCTACTATCTTCCCATATTTCTCACAAAAGATGTCATACATTTCTTGTACAGATTTGTTGTAAAATAAGGGTCTCCAGTCAAGAACTGCAAAAGGCTCATTCATTTTGATGTAATCTCCTTTCGGATAGTTCCTCCTCATGTCCTCAGTGCCTCTACTCTCAGGAAGAATATCTTCAATGATATACTCTATCAACAACACACAGTGGTCACTCTTTCCAATTGGTGGTACATACTCAATATTTTCAATATCCAACACATTATCTGTGAACACTAGATCAAGTAGTGATGGCTCATCCCCACCCCTGGCCCTTGTTGGTTCCATTACATGTTGGTGTAGGAAATTCCCTTGTACGCAATCTAGGAATCTTGCCCCGAATGAGTCCTCACCACTGTGTGGGTCAAGATTTATCCAATCTATCTCTTTATGATTAAAGAGTCCCATAATCAAAATCCTACATTTTTTTTTCCCGTGCCATGTTAACAACTGAGTTTATGACTTCAATAGTACCTATATGACTTTCCTCATAAACTTCAAGCCTATTTTGGTTCCTTGGTGGGTTGTATACAACAGTTATTATAATGCTCTCTGACCCAGTATTTATGCGAGCAACAAGAAATTCCTTGAACTCACTTTCTATAGCCAAGTTTATTTCTTCAACTTGAATCCTCTCACTTATGAGCAGTGCTATCCCTCCACCAGTCCTCTCAGATCTTTCAACCCTTAGTATTCTGAAGCCCTTAGGAAAAACTGTGACACTGTTTATGTCCTCACTCAACTTAGTCTCTGTAATTGCTACTATATCTGCTTTACTGTTGTGAATCCTATCTTTTAATTCTACTGCCTTACCAGCTAATCCATCAGCATTTGTGTATAACAATCTTAATGAGGCCCCATCCCCTGATCTTCTGTCATTATCTTCTTTATCTCCCCTTTGTCTGGAAGAACTCTGTAATGAAAATTTTTCTTCTCTTCTTCATTTCTTTCATCATTTAACCTTCTTGCCTCTTGCAACAAGTTTTTGATCTTTCCCATCTCTTCCTGTGTTCTGTATCGTCTAATGAACACTTCTTTGAATTCTTGAAGGTCTTTTAGACTTTTTTTCTCAACAATATTTCCCTACATGTTTCCCCTCTCTCAAAGGTTACTTTTGTTGGTCTCGGCTTTCCTTCCCTCGAATATTTACCTAGTTGGTGTATGTTTACAATATCCTCAGGACCACATACTACTCCAAGCTTTCTTATCAGGTCTACAACCCTAGCTTTATTTTCTTCAAGTCTCCCCTGCCATGTTGGCTCCTGGGATTCGCTTATGCCTGAGATTACCACTGTCTTCTCCTTATCAAGTGCCTGTCTGATGAGTGGGTTTGCCCTTTCCATCACAACGTCTTTCATTTTTTCGATTACTGTCTCTTTATAGTTAACTGTTTGTATATTTTCCAGTGTGTGTGTGTGTGTGTGATTACCTAATTGATTACCTAATTGTGTTTACGGGAAAGAGCCCAAAGCTCGTATCTTCCCGTCTCCTGATCGGTTCCATTTTTAGACTTAGTGATACTTATCATACCTGTCCTTAAAACTATGGATTGAGGTAGCATTAACTACCTCCTCGCTTAGCGAATTCCAATTATCAACTACTCTTACACTGAAAAAGTATTTCCTTACATCCTGCAAACAAGTTTTCTTCCGAAGCTTCAAACTATGACCTCTAGTTCTAGAGCCAGCCATATCGAAATATCGATCCCTATCCACTCTATCATAACCATGAAGGAATTTAAAGACTGTCACCATATCCCCCCTTACTCTTCTAGCTTCGAGTGATGGCAAGTCTAATTCCCTCAGCCTCTCATCATAACCGAGATTGCGTATTTCTGGCACCAGTTTCGTGGCATGTCTTTGAACTTTTTCAAGCTTAGCTATGTGCTTTTTCAAGTGCGGATTCCAAAAGGGGGCTGCATATTCGAGTTTTGGCCTCACATAGGTTACATAAATATTTCTGAACATTTCCTTGTCCATGTGCCTGAAGGCTACCCTTACATTTGATAAGAATGCATATGCTGCCCTTACTACGCCATTTATATGTATTTCTGGAGACAAATCTGCCAATATGTTTACTCCTAGATCTCTCTCATTTTCTGTCTCCTGAAGTTGTACTCCAGCCACCGAGTAGTCAAGCTTGGGCCTTCTTGCACTTGTACCCACGTGTGTGTGATTACCTAATTGTGATTACCTAATTGTGTTTACGGGAAAGAGCCCAAAGCTCGTATCTTCCCGTCTCCTGATCGGTTCCATTTTTAGACTTGTGTGTGTGTGTGTGTGTGTGTGTGTGTGTGTGTGTGTGTGTGTGTGTGTGTGTGATACTGTTAAATTTCTTACTGAAATGAGATATGTCTTTTTATTAATCATATACTAGATTAATAATATTCAAGGAATTAAATTTTCATAGATACAAAAGATAGGAGACAAAGTGTTTTGGATACTGCATGGATGCTTAAATCCCAAGATATTGCTATTGGCGAATACATGCTCTCGAGCTCCAGGTCTTGTGATATTACAAAATCGATTTTATTATTATTACCTGTCGAGAGCTGCAGGACAGACTATTTCCCCTTTTCGAAGTCTGAGTTCATGAATCCACAGTTTCACCATCAAGGTGTACTCATAAAATCTGCCCAATTGACAGGAGCTGCTACAAGAGGGATTAATTGCCACTGGATATGACATTTGGTTTTTGCGACAGGATTATTATAAGTATTTTTTTTTATTATGGGATATGAGAGAGTAAAGCCAATAATAATTTGTACTATTCCCACAAATATATAATATATATATATATATATATATATATATATATATATATATATATATATATATATATATATATATATATGTATATATATATATATATATATATATATATATATATATATATATATATATATATATATATATATATATATATATATATATATATATATATATATATATATATATATATATATATATATATATATATATATATATATATATATATATATATATATATATATATATATATATATATATATATATATATATATATATATATATATATATATCAGTGGCGACTGTGAATGTATGCCAGAAATAGGCATTTACATGTACGTAAGCAGAGAGAGAGAGAGAGAGAGAGAGAGAGAGAGAGAGAGAGAGAGAGAGAGAGAGAGAGAGAGAGAGAGAGAGAGAGAGAGAGAGAGAGAGAGAGAGAGGGGATTATTTCTTGTTTAATATTAGTTCAGGTTCAACAGTTCTTTAATTGAAAGATAACTTTGTTGAGATTTAATGAAACGTTACTCTTCAATTCTTTTATGACTCTTTGAACACTGTAATAAAATCAATTGGTTAGGGTAGGCTATACCAGGGATATCATCTTGTATTGAAAATCTGTGTAAGTTTGTAACCCTTTTGGTCTGGGGATTTCCTCGGTTCTGCCCTTCGTTATACCATATACTCTTGGTCATAAATTGGTGATGGAATCTCTTACTTTTCGGTAAACATGTTCTTTACTCACCAATTAGTGATATCGACTCTGGCCATTTTGACAGTAGGATACTACTTAAACCAGTCAAGCTATATGAAGAGAGAGAGAGAGAGAGAGAGAGAGAGAGAGAGAGAGAGAGAGAGAGAGAGAGAGAGAG
The DNA here is from genome assembly GCA_037179515.1 of Halocaridina rubra. Lineage (NCBI taxonomy): Eukaryota > Metazoa > Arthropoda > Malacostraca > Decapoda > Atyidae > Halocaridina > Halocaridina rubra. The sequence continues at coordinate 49,288 of JAXCGZ010009866.1, forward strand.
AGAGAGAGAGAGAGAGAGAGAGAGAGAGAGAGAGAGAGAGAGAGAGAGAGAGGTATCTAATCAAAGTCCCAAAGGTACTGAAAGCTATTGAAATTCTCTTTTTCTATACCTGCCACTTGAATCTAATTGTGAAATGAAATTCAACCGATTGTCATAAATTCTTGAATATAAACTATTTTTTATAAATTGCTCTTTGTTTCCATAACTATGAAATACTTGAACATTTAATTCACTTTATGTTCAAATGGTTAGTTTATTGGGTGTAATATTGGAGAAATTCCAAATACGACTTTTCTAAGCTTGATCAAAAGTAGTTATTCAGCTTCATGAGACTAACTGTATATTATGTCTAAATTCCTACATTGAATGAACAGAATATTAATTAATGAATTCCATTTGGTTTCGCAAAATTGTGTCGGTGACGTGCAAGATAGAACTGGTTAGAACTAGAAATGGAAAGTTGTGTTTAACCCCTGACACCTGTTCTTTATGGTTCACTTGTGTGTGTTTTTTTTTTCTTCTGAAATTCATCTTGAGATTAGTTTCTCAACACCCACACGTATTTTTCCTTCGTTTATGCTGCATCTTTTATCCCTCGTTTTGATTTTAAGGTTTCGTTTTGTATATTCTTCCAATCTCTTCTCTTTGTCGTCCTCCTCTCATCTTCTCTCTCTTATTGCCGGTGTATGCCTTCATTTTCACCGATCAAGATAAAGTTTTTTATTCCCTGCAGAATATATATGACTTCAAAGTATTCATCCATGTCATGTTTGTCATGTTCCTGTATGTGTTCTATCTCGTAGCCATCGTTCTCCTGTCGCTCAGACCAAAATTTCTTGCTTTATCCTACTGGCCGAGTGGTAACGCTCGCGACTTTAATTCATCAGATCAAGGGATCGTCTCCGCCCATGGTCTGGAGTTAGAAAGGGCATTCCCTCAAGGTAACGGTTACACCTGCCAAAACAAAATTCCTTCACATGAAGGCACCGTTCTAGCCCTTCGTAGACAAGAGTCTGTGACGTAAAACCGATCGCATCCTACTATCCCTCGTAACTCCTCATCGTATATAAACACTAAAAAATACACAAGATGTGCAAGCTTCGTACAGTTTGGATCATAAGCATATTGAACATAAAAGAAGAACACTAAGAAAGAAAAGAGTAGAAAGTTATAAGAGATAATCAAAGAGTAGGAAGTCCACTTTGCTGAAATTATTCTCGATTCAGTATTATTAACCTGAACTTCAGAAGTCGGTCAAGCCCTGACAAACATTGTGTTGGCACACGGAAAGCCGTTATTGAATTCAAATGAGTGAAATCCAATCACAAATTCCCATTTAGTTATTAACGGTTTTCATTGGTTAAAATGGGCATAAACAAGTTTATTGACAAAACTGTGCAGATACTGTAGTACTGATGAAAAGAGGTACTATTACTACTACTACTACTACTACTACTACTACTACTACTACTACTACTACTACTACTACTACTACTACTACTACTACTACTACTACTAATAATAATAATAATAATAATAATAATAATAATAATAATAATAATAATAATAATAATAATAATAATAATAATAATAATATTAATAATAATAATAATAATGTTTGGCTCTTTTCGTCTTGGCAGACGGCTTAAGGAGCTGGATGAAATTTCATACTTATATTTAAAGCTTTGATGTTTACTTGGGCATAGAAAAAGAAGAAGTGCCTTGCCCATTTTACACTTCCCCTCTCTCTAAACTACTGATTCGCTCCAATTGGAAAAACTCAGTCAGTACGTTTGGAAATGAAACAGCGTTGCAGGAAATGCCAGAGGATGTTTAAGAGCATTCCGTCCCATCAGCTGCTTATCGTGTCTTTCCCTCCGGATTTTCTTTCAGGGTTTACCTCTCAAGCCTTTCACACTTCCGTGTGCAGACAGCAGGGACATATGCAATTATTACCTCCTACGGTCACAGTGGTAGCAGTCATTTGCCTGACCTGAACTAATAATAATAATAATAATAATAATAATAATAATAATAATAATAATAATAATAATAATAATAATAATAATAATAATGAAAATAATAACAATTATATATATATATATATATATATATATATATATATATATATATATATATATATATATATATATATATATATATATATATATATATATATATATATATATCTACCTTGGCTGTTTCCACCAATTGGGGGGAAGCCGACATAAAAAAAGAAGTAATAAGGGGATTAATTTGCTCTATGGGCAATGACGAGGGAGCTAGTGACCTTTCAGATGGCACTGCTGGAGTGCCACAGCCCATCCTCCCGGCTCTTCCACAACTTGTGTCGCTTCATAACTGCCAACTCCCCTACTGCCCCTACCACAGGGCTACCTCTGCAAGATGCAGCCCCGTGGTAACAGCAGATGCCCATCAGAGCAGCATCACAATCAATCGCCACTCATTCCTATTCCTAGCACGCTCACTTGCTTCCCTTACATTAATCCTCCTATCATTCAGGGCTCTCCTTACTACATCCATCCACCCAAACCTAGGCCTCCCTCTAGCATTTCTCCCATCAACTCTCGCAGTCTTTCATTATCCATCCTTTCCACATGGCCAAACCATCTTAGAACATTCATATCATCTTCTGGCTGCAAATTCTCTCCTCACACCCGTTCTTGCTCTCGCCACTTCTTTCCTAACCCTATCCAACCGAGATACACCAATCATACTCCTCAGGCATTTCATCTCAAACACATTTAGTTTCTGTCTCTCATTTACTTTCATACCCCATGATTCTGATCCATACATCACTGTTAGCATAACCACTTTCTCATATAAAACTTTCTTAGCATTCATTTCCAACCCTCTATTCTTCATCACTCTTTTCAATGCACCAAACACTTTACATCCTTCATTCACTCTGTGACACACATCTGCTTCCACTCCACCATTTGCAGCTATAAATGAGCCTAAATACTTAAATTGATCAGCTTCCTCAAGTGTCTCCATTCAACATAACATTCAATCCAGCACCATCCTCATTTCTTGTACACCTCATAACCTTACTCTTTCCCACATTCACTGGCAACTTCCTTCTCTCAACACCATTCCAAATTCTGACACTAAGAGACACAGCTTCTCCTCTGAATCTGCCACCACCACAGTATCATCTGCAAACAGCAACTGATTCAGCTCTCACTCGTTATAATCCCCATCTACCATTCTCAAACCTCGACCACACACTCGCTCATTCACCTCTCTTACGACTCTCCATCAATATACAAATTGAACAGCCATGGTGACATCACACATCCCTGTCTCAATCCCACACTCATTGGAAACCACTCACTCACTTCATTCCCTACCCTAACACAAGCTCTACAGCCCTCATACAAACTCTTCACTACATGCAACAGTTTACCATCTATTCCATATAACCACAAAACATTTCACATTGCCTCTTTAGCAACTGTATCATACGCTTTCTCAAGATCCAAAAATGCATAATACACATCCTTACCCTTTGCTAAATATTTCTCACATAACTGCCTAAAATCTGATCTATAAAACCTCTACCTCTCCCATAACAACTCTGCACTTCCACGATAACATTTTCTGTCTTATCCCCAATCCTATTAATCAGTATCCTACCATACACTTTTCCTGCCACACTCAACAAACTTATACCCCTAAAATTACTGCATTCAAACACATCTCCCTTTCCTTTGTATAGGGGCACTATGCAAGCAATCACCCATTCCACTGGCACCATTGACAACTTAAAGCATATATAAAAAATCTGATATATACAACTTCTACCTCTCCTATAACCACTCTGCACTTCCAAGATTACATTTTCTGTCTTATCCCTAATCCTATTAATCAGTATCCTACCATACACTTTTCCTACCACACTCAACAAACTTCTACCCCTAAAATTACTGCATTCATACACATCTCCCTTTCCTTTGTATAGGGGCACTATACAAGCACTATACAAGCAGTCACCCATTCCACTGGTACCATTGATAACATAAAGCATATATTAAACACTCTCACTAACCAGTCCAGTGCAGTCACACCCCCTTCTTTCAACATCTCCGCTCTCACACCATCCATTCCGGGTGCTTTACCTGTTTTCGCTTCATACAATGCCCTTTTCACCTCCTCTCTTGTAATCTCTCTCTCATTTTCAGCTCCCATTACTGGCACTAGAACAACCCCCCACTGCCACTATAGCTGCCTCTCTATCTTCCTCAACATTCAGCAAGCACTCAAAATACTCTGCCCATCTTTTCCTTGCATCGTTCCCTCTTAAGATCTGTCCATTCACATCTTTCATTGTCTCTTCCATTCGATCCACCCTTCCTTACTCTCTTCACTTCTTTCCAAAACTTCTTTTTATTCTCCTCATATGATGTACTAAAATCCTGTCCCCACCTAACATATTCCAACCTCTTCTCTTCCTCTACCTTCCACTTGGTTTTCACATTTTTCTCCCTATATCTTTCATACTTCTCCCTACTTTTAACTGCAGCCATTCCTCAAAAGCTCTCTTTTTCTCTTCCACCTTCATTTTCACCCCATCATTCCACCACTCGCAACCTCTCCTCATGCCACCTCCAACAAACCTCTTTCCACACACATCACTTGCATGTCCCACAAAACATTCTTTCATCAACCCCCATTCCTCTTCTAACTCCCCAGTTTCTCTTTCTTTCACCCTGTCATATGCCACTTTCAACCTGTCCTGATGTTCATGTCTCTTCTCTGGCTTTTTTCAACCCTTCCACCTTCATCATTTCCCTTCTACATCCCTCCACTCTATTTCCCCAATCTATTGCTATTACCACTTTTGCTTCAACCAAAAAATGATCAGACATCCCAGCAGCCACACCCCTAAATGCATGCACATCTATCACTCTACCAATCATGCTCTTTGCCACCAACACATAATCCATCAATGCACTTTCTTTCGCTCTTCCATTTGCCACTCTCATCCATGTATACTTATTTATTAATTTCTTCTTGAAAACACTATTACCTATCACCAACTCTTGCTCCACACACATATCTACCAGTCTCTTGCCACTCTCATACCTATCTGCCAAAAAGTTGAAAGGCACCAAGATCTACATTAATGATGACTTGTGTGCAGCATCACAGGCAGTAAAATCTGCACAGATGCCACAACTAAAAAAGGCTAGATCAGAAGGGAAAATTGCCTTTTTTAAACATACGAAACTCATCGTGAAAGAACGATATAACACCGAGAGTGTGGCTGATGCTGTGGGTGTTGTGGGTGGCTTGGATGAGGAGTTGACCAGGATCGGTGGTGCGGGGGTGGGAGGTGCGTGAGTGGGGGGGGAGAGTGATATGTTATCACCCGCACCCTCTCCTGCCGTGTCCCCCGCCATGGGAGCAATAAAACGCTCGAACCCTAAACCAGTAAATGGCCGGAAGTACCCTATAAGATTTGGTATAAGTAAATAGTAATAGTAATAGTAAATAGTAATGTAAAAGTAGTGTAATTTATTTCTTCACCATGGCTGTAAATAGATACCTCCCATACTATTCCATTAGTGATGATGAACTAATAAGGCTAACAAACAACGACAAAGTACTTCCCAATTATTTATGTATCAATGAGCTTGATAAGATGGTATTTAACCCACTTGATCTTGGAAATGAAATAGATTTGTTTTTGAATAATATGAGAAATGCAACCAACACTTTTTTAATTTATATATACTTAAATGAACTGTATTAAAATTTAAATAAATCTAATGTATTTTCGGTTTTGTGCATGAACATTAGAAGTCTTGCAAATAATCTTCAAATATTTGTTGATCAATGTTTAGCAGAAAATAATATATGTGATGTAATGGGTTTTTCAGAGACTAGGCTGGATAATGATATTGAATCATTGTATCAAATAAAAGGGTACAATATGTTCACTCAGAACAGAGACAAGAAAGGTGGAGGTGTATGTATGTATGTAGCTAATAAATATAGCTCGAGTGTTATAAAGGAGTGCAGTTTGATGGAACGATTCATTGAATGTGTTAGTGTACAGGTACATAACGGTAAGGAAAACTGCTTCTTTGCATCTGTATATAGACCACCAAAGGGGAACATGCCTGAATTCCTTGAAGCTTTACTGAAAGTATTTGATTTTGCAGCAAGAAAAAAGTACAAAACTATTTATTTATTCGGTGATTGGAACTTAGATTTGTTCAAAATAAATGATCAAAGAGTAACTGATTTTATAAACTTAATGTATTCACGTGGCTGGTTTCCAATAACTACTAAACCTACGAGAGTAACTGAAAATAGTGCATCTCTAATCGATCATATCTGGACCACAAATCTTGAAGACAACATAAGTAATTACATAGTGTACACAGACATAACAGATCATTTCGCAGTATACTCCCAGTTTAAAAAAGAAGAACATAAATTTGATGCATATGTAGAAAAAAGACATTACTCTGATGATAACATAGCTAAATTGACTAGAGATATATCACATGAAAAATGGCAACATATCATAGACCTAAATAATGCAAATGAAGCTTTTAATAAATTTCACTGTACAATTAGAGATAAATTCCTAGACTGCTTTCCTCTAAGAAAATCGGGTGTAAATAATAAAAACAACAGATGCCCTCACATAACTGCAGGATTAAAAAATAGTATCAAAGAAAAACACCGATTAGAAAGGCTTGCATCAAAATGGCCTTTGTCTTTTGGAACCAGATATAAAGCTTACAGGAACAAATTAGTAACACTACTCCGAGCTGCAAAAAATAGATATTTTCAGGATAAGCTTAAGAAGGAACAAGGAAACAGCAAGTCCACCTGGAATACAATAAAAAGCCTAATGGGACGAAATCAAATTAAAAAACGATAATGACCACACTGCTAACATCTTTAATAATCATTTCTTAACTATAGCACAACCAACACAGGAACAACAAAATGTTCAACAAAACTCACACCGACAGTTTCTTAATAATCCACCAGACTTTTCTTTTTACTTGTATCCTGTAACAAGGGAGGAAGTCACTAAATATATAAAAACCTTAAAACCAAATACAGCGTCGGGATATGATGAAATTCCATCAAAACTTCTCAAGGTCACTGCCCATTACATTGGTACCCCACTTACCCACATAATCAATCTATGTTTTCAGCAAGGATGTTTTCCAGACAAACTAAAAAGTGCGAAAGTAATACCTATATTTAAGTCAGGCACTGTGGATGATGAACATAACTATAGACCTATATCAATCTTACCGTCCTTAAGTAAAGTGTTTGAAAAAGCGATTGTTCACAGACTTAAAGAATTCCTTGAAAAGTTCAACCTATTATCACAAAATCAATACGGATTCCGTAATAATAAGACCACTGAAAAAGCAATAATGAACTTTACAAGTGATGTTTATAAAAATTTGGAAAATAAAAACTTTGTTGCAGGGGTTTTCCTAGACTTGTCAGAAGCATTTGACTCATTATACCATGATATAATAATAGAAAAACTAACTTGTGTGGGTATTAGGGGAACACCATTACAGTTATTTAAGAGCTATTTGGAAAATAGAAAACAAGCCGTATATTGTAATGGGAAAGCATCTTTGATGCAAACTATTGAGAGGGGAGTACCACAGGGATCAATACTGGGCCCATTGTTATTTTTAGTTTATATAAATATATTTCCAATGCTAGTAATAAATTCAAATATATTCTTTATGCAGATGACACCAACCTTCTCTTGCATGATAATAACCTTGACCACCTGCATTCTGTTTTAAATAGTGAACTAGAAAAAATTAACAACTGGGTCTCTGTTAATAAATTAAAGCTAAATGTTTCCAAAACTGACTATATCTTATTTCAAAATAGATCTGTAGTACACAATATTGGTCAAGTTAATATGAGTGGGTATGAAGTTAAAAGAGTTGTTTGTAAGAAATTTTTGGGAGTAATTATTGATGAAAATTTAAGTTGGAAATATCATATTCAATCTGTCTGCTCAAAATTGTCCAAGACGTGTGGAATTTTGTATAAGATTCTCCATAACCTGACAAACGAGGCCTTAAAAAGCATATACTATTCCCTGTGTTATCCTCATATTATATACTGTTTGTCCATCTGGGGTTGTACTTGGCCATCATTGTAAGGGATGTATTTGTAACTCAGAA